>JABUQX010022614.1:17500-27500 GCA_015478945.1 Trachelipus rathkii | reverse complement strand
TCTTGGATCTATTTTTGATAAGCTCAGTACTTAGTTTTCGGAACTGCTGTCTGCGGAGTTGAGTTACACCTCTACTTGCAAATTAATATAGTGGACCATGACCTATCGCCTCTGTAGTAGTTAATCTTATTCGAACTGCATCTCTATCACAAATACTACACCTATCTAACAATAAAGAAAATTTTTCAGTAATGATCTCTTCAGTTCCTCGAGAGTACTTGCACTTCTTTATTTCTGGCCCTACTTCCTC
Organism: Trachelipus rathkii; assembly: GCA_015478945.1. NCBI lineage: Eukaryota > Metazoa > Arthropoda > Malacostraca > Isopoda > Trachelipodidae > Trachelipus > Trachelipus rathkii. The sequence goes on along the minus strand of JABUQX010022614.1, from coordinate 27,250 downwards.
TGTGTCTGGAAAATTATCCTCCATTTCCATATCTTCATTCGTCAGCTCCTCATCCTCTGATATGCTGCTTAGTGAAGATTATAGTTCTACATTTTCATTCTCAAATGTTTCAAAAAATAAAATAAAACGAATGAAATGAACCATTAAGCACTCATAGATGAATGCATCAAGTCAGCTAATCTGAACAGAATAAATAATAATAAACAGACAAATTATAATAAATAAAAGTTTAAGTTAATGTCAAACTAGGTACCAACGTAGTACTGAATAACATGAAAAAAAAGAAACATTGAGAGAAAACTCTGAAACTTACCTACATTTTGTCTTGATTTTGCCATTCTTGCCATTTCAGTTGCTCGAAACTTTTCCTATCGTTGTTCTGCTTTTAGGAATTTTATGTCAACGCCTCCCATGCAGCCAGGAATTCCTTTTTCTCTCTGGAGTAAAAAAAAATACTGTCTGTCTTCTTCAGTAGTGTTTTCCAGTGCATCTTGGTTAGTAGTAACGTCAAATCGGCCATCAAGAGTTGACATGAGAGCTTCTACTTTTTGATTTTGAACTGTGTTTGTAGATTTGGTATCGCTTTTTTTGTTTGTTTTTGTTTTTTTAAAGTTTTCTTCACTCTCCATACAGTTTTCCAAGCTTTGCAACAATCTTTAAAGTGTCTGATTGGTATCTTAGCTTTCTCCTCAAAAATTAGAACTTCCTGTATTGTAAGACATGCAGCTTCTCTGGCATTAAATTTCGCTTTTCGCATATTATAAAGCAAACTGCGTAAAACTTGACAATTAGAAGACAACTTACTATCAGTGATTTATTTGATGAGACGTGTGACCAATTTAAAAAAAACTTGTCTTTCTTCCGTGAACTCATGCTCGTTGATGCTGTAGAAGACGTAGGTGAGAGTGGGGTACGCGTACTCCGGGGTAAGCAGAGTGGATACTTGGGGGTACGCCAAAGAAGTAGCCTCACGATCACTTGCGAGTGTATGATCTTGTATCAAGTGAGTGCGCTATATATATATATATATATATATATATATATATATATATATATATATATATATATATATATATATATATATAATATATATATATATATATATATATATATATATATATATATATATATATATATATATATATATAAACTCGCGGGCAAATTTAATGCATCACCCGTAAATATAATTTAAACTTTCATATTGGGAAATGTAGGGCTAGGGTTTGGTTTTATTTGGTTCATACCTAACTCGGGAGTGTTGCATAGGGTTATAAATGTATAAACCGTATGTAACGACAGTGTGTAGGGAATTAAATGACATAATAAAGAAAACAAAAAAATATGGATATGATGATTTTATTAATCAACAACAATATTCTACAAATTACAATGTGAAATGCAGCATAAAGGTGTCTAATAATGGGTTGTACCCCTTCTGGCCCTTCCAACTTCCTCCAAGCGATTCGGCATTGATGAAATGATCTTGAAGATGGTCTCCTGCGGGATGTTGTCAAAGCGTTTGCAAGCTCCCTGAGTGTGGACGGAACATGTTCACGGGCTCGAACACGCCTACCCAACAAATCCCAAACATGTTCAATGGGATTCATGTCCGGGCTCCTCGCAGAAATGGCCAGGAGTTTGATCCCTACCTGTTGTAGGTACCGTTGGATGACCTGTGCAGTATGCTGTGTGGCGTTGTCATGGAGTAACAAAAAATGGACGCCAATGAAGGACGCGAAAGGCACTATATACTCTTCCGCATACCTTTTAGCCGTTAGCGTTCATCTGCTCACGATATGCAATGCCGTGCGAGCACTCAAACAAATGCCTGCCCACACCATCACAGAGTCACCTCCAAAAGAAATCCTTGGGGAGATATTGCAAGCAGAAAAGTGCTCACCTGCACGTCTCCAAATTCGCCGACGTCCATCTGGTCCATGTAGTGGGAACCTCGACTCATCTGTGAGTATCCAATCTCCATACACTTGTGAAAAATGAAATCGCAACCCGATGCTCCCTGATCAGGAGAGGGTCGATGGCAGACCTTGTAATACGTACTCCACGTTCATTCTGTCGTCTTCTTACTGTACGCTCGGAAATGGGCACATGTCTGACCTCACGGAGCCTGTGTTGTAGCTGTACGCTTGTTTGGAAACGATCACGAAGCACTGCCAGACGGAGGAATCTGTCATCTCTCTCGGATGTCGTCTACGGTTGCTGCCAATCTCCCTGAACCGACGAAGGATTCGACTGACCGTCGATTGGTTTACCCCAAGTTGCTGAGCCACCTGTCTCTGAGAATGGCCTGCTTCCGAGCAGTGCGGGATAACTCGTATGGCACGTTCTCTCTCTGACGTGATGTTCCCTTCCATTGCCAGACAGTCTTTGTCGTTCTTCAAGTGACTTCATGGCATAGGGTTTGTTTCGTGGGTGTTGGTTATGTCTTGGCCATCTTGTTAATACATATACGTACTTTCTTGAATTTCGTAATTTGGTTGGTTGTCTTTATTATGTCATTTAGTTCCATACACGGTGTAGTTACATACGGTATACACTCCGAAGTTAGGTATGACCCAAATAAAACCAAACCCTAGCTCTACATTTCCAAAAAATTTAAGAGTTTACATTATATTTCCGGTGATGAATAAATTTGTCCGGGCGAGTTTATATATAGAGCAGCAAAGAAAGAGATATATATATATATATATATATATATATATATATATATATATATATATATATATATATATATATATATATATATAACAGGCCCATTGGGGTACAAACTCTAGAATTATTTTCGTCTTTTAGGAAGTGATCAAAAAAAGTTTGAAGATTTTGCCGTAGAAGACGGTGAGCACCAAGGCAACACATTAGCCTTTATAAACAAGACAAGAATCTAAGTTTCTAGGACAAATAGCGTTTTCATTTCCTTATGAAGGGAAATCTGCGATTTTTTGGCAAATGATCGTAGTTTCTTCCCCATAAAATGAAAATTATTTGTTCCAGAAACCTGATTCTTGTCTTGTTTTATAAGAAATGTTGTTGCCTTGAAGTTTTGCTCTCACCTTTGTCTTCTACAGCATTAACGAGAAAGATGGACAAGAGTTTTTTAATTGGCCACATTAAAATAATATCTTTCTTCCTCGAACTCATGCTCGTTGATGCTGTAGGAAGACAAAGGCGCGAGAAAACTTCAAGCGTTATTTACATTCTATAAATAAAACAAGAATTAGGTTTCTAGGATGAATGGTTTTTTTAAAAAAAAAGGAAATATTACGATTTTTTGCAAAAATTCGCAGTTCTTCAAAACTTTGACCTCAAATGAGGAACGGGTTACCGTTATTAAATTGAACTGAAAATTTGCCAATCTTATTTTGTAGACAATTGGCAACTTTATGATGGGGATCTCCGGAACATACAACAAGAAAATTTCCCCCTATAGCTTGTCAATATATATATATATATATATATATATATATATATATATATATATATATATATATATATATATATATATATATGTATAGTATATATAATATATATATATATATATATATATATATATATATATATATATATATATATATATATATATATATAAGAAATCAGCAAAATTGTTCACTATCCGAATGACCTCACCATAGAAAGATTATAAAATGGATTACTTCTGTATTGGCACTTTTGTTTCGAACTTGTTAATTTGACAAAAAAAAAAAAAAGTGACGAAGCTCATATGAAAAAAATGCCAGATTGGCAAAGGGAGCAGGAAAGTTTCACAGATGTTTATATGGAATCTACCAGAGCTGAACAGTTTAAAATTAAGAGCATACATAAACAGATATTTGACGACTGAAGGTGTTTAGTCATTGAAAATGAGAAAGTGGAAAAAGACTGCGAAATTGTGTTTCAGATTCACCAGAGCAATATATAATATATATATATATTATTATTATTATTATTATTATTATTATGTTATTATATATATACATATATATACATATATATATTATATATATATATTATATTATTATTAATATACGTATTATTATTATTATTACATATATTATACGTGTGAATGTTTAATAAAATCAAACTTTCTTAATGATATGTTATATATAGTATATATGTTATATTATTATATATTATTGTTGTTATTAATAATATTATTATATTATTAGATATGTATTATTACATAAATAACATACATTTCATTGTTATACATATATATTATTACATACATATACATACATGAGTAGAAAGATATATGAAAGAGAGTTATATTATAGTGAGTGGCGCTGTATGTATATGATACGTTGGGTTACATATATATATATATATAAAGAAAGAGAGAGAGAAAAAGGTTATACATATATATATATATATATACTAATATATATACATATATATAACATATATATATATTATATATTATATATATATTAGGATATATTACATATATATATATATATATATATATATATATATATATATATATATATATATATATATATATGGTATATTTGGGAGAGGTATGGAGGACAAGTGGAGAAACGTGAGAGGGATGGGAATTGGGGAGGTGGAAGGGGAGTGGAAGAGATTTAGAGAGGCAGTATGTGGAGAGGCTAGAAGGGTATGTGGAGTAAAAAGGGTGGGTGCAAGCAGAAGGAAAGGGAGTGAATGGTGGTGTGAGGAGGTGAAGGAGGTGGTGAAAAGGAAAAAGGAGGCTTATGTGAAATGGTTGGGAAGTAGGGGAGTAGATAGCTGGGAGGAATATAGAAGGGTTAGAGTGGAAGCAAAGAGGGCGGTGGAGAGGGCGAAGAGAAGAGCAAAAGAGGATTGGTGTAGAAAAGTGACGGAAAATTTTGAATCAGGGAATAAGATGTTCTGGAAAGAGGTTAATAAAAAAAGGAAGAAGAAGGAGGGGTTGGGGGAGAGGATTAAGGGAGAAGATGGGGACTGGATAGGAGGAGAGGTTAGGGTGAGGAAGAGGTGGGGGGAGTATTTTAGTGGACTATTAAATGAAGGGGGTGGGGTAGGGGAGGAAGATATGCAAGAGGTGAGGAGGGGAAATGTAGTGGGGAGGGAGGGGGAGGATGAAATACAAATGGAGGAAATTATTAGGGCCGAATAAAGGAAAAAAAGGGAAGTCCGCTGGTCTGGATGGTGTGAGAATGGAAATGTTGCAGAAGGGAGGTATAGGGGTGGAGGAATGGATGCATAGGTTATTTAACATATGTTGGAGGAGTGGTGAGGTACCACAGGATTGGGAGGATGGTTGTTTGGTTCCCCTGTATAAAGGGGATAGGATGGAATGTGGAAATTATAGAGGTATTTGCCTTCTAAGTGTGGTAGGGAAAGTGTACGGAAGAATACTGATTGAGAGAGTAAGAGGTTTAACGGAGGGGAGAATGGGGGAAGAACAAGGAGGATTTAGGAGGAAGAGGGTGTGTGGACCAAGTGTTCACACTAAAGAATGCTTGTGGAGAAAAGTATTGAGAGGAAAGGGAAAGTGTATGGATGTTTTTTAGATTTAGAGAAAGCATATGATAGAGTAAATAGGGGTGAAATGTGGAGGGTGTTGGAGGAAAATGGGGTGGGGGTAATTTAGGGAAAGGTATCAGGGCTTAGGGAATAGTATGTGTGTGAGAGTGCTAGGAGGGGAGAGTGAGATGTTTGGGACGATGTGTGGATTGAGGCAGGGGTGTGTAATGTCGCCGTGGCTATTCAATTTGTTTATGGAGAGTGTATGTAGAGGAATGGTGAGGGAGGGGAGGGGGGTGGAATTGATGAATGGGAATGATAGAAGGGAAGTGAACATGATACTGTTTGCGGACGATACTGCCTTAGTGGCGAAGAACGCGGAAGGGCTGAGGTATTTGGTGAGGGAGTTTGAGAGAATGTGTGTGGACAAAAGGGGCTTAAAATAAATCCAGGTAAGAGTAAAGTGTTAGTGTTTGAGGAGGAAGAAAGAGAGGAGGGGGAGGAGTTAGAGGTTAGGGTGGGGGGGTAGTATTGGAAGAAGTAAAGATTTTTAGATATTTAGGGATGGAGTTGGGTAAGGGGGAGGGATGAAGGAGGAGATAGAACATAGAATAGGTGAAGGAATGAGGGCTTTGAGTGGTCTGAGAGAAATATGGAAAGGGGGGATCTGTCACAAAAAGTTAAGATAAGATGTTTGAAAAATTTGTGTACCAGCGGTGTTGTATGGGTGTGAAACGTGGGGGTTGAATGCCAGGTCTAGGAAAAAGTTGGAAGTATTTGAGATGAAGGGGTTGAGAGCGGCTTGTGGGGTTAGCAGAAGGGAGAGGATTAGAAATAGGGTGGTGAGGGAGAGGTGTGATTGGAGGAATGGTCTGGTGGGAAGAGCGGAGAAAGGAATGTTAAGATGGTATGGGCATTTAGTGAGAATGGAGGAGCAAAGAGTGGTAAGAAGAGTTTGGGAGGCGGAGGGGATAGGAAGGAGAGAGGAAGGGGGAGACCAAGAAGGAGGTGGATGGATGGAATAAAGGAGATGTTGGAGGAGGGAGGGATGGGGGAGGAAGAGGGTATGATGTTGGCGAGGGATAGAGTGGGGTGGAGGAGGTGGGTGAGGGCGAGATGAGGGGGGTGTGAATGAGGGAGGCTGTACGCACCACTACCCCGCTCAAGCGGGACAAAAGTGTTTGTACAATAATAAATAATATATATATATATAATATATATATATATATATATATATATATATATATATATATATATATATATATATATATATATATATATATATATATATATATATATATATATATATATATATTAATTCCACCCGGAATGTATGAATTTAAGCAGTACGTGTTTCCCTATACCACTTTATTTGTTTTAAAGCATTAATACCAAATAAGTTTTGCATGTATGATACATTCTTGTCAATTCATACAGCTGTGTGATTAAAATATTTATCCCATATAACTCTGTCATCACTCATCAGTATTACTCGAGAATTAAAGAGAATCATGACAATTTATTTAATATTACAAAGGCAAGTAAAATGGGAGAGAAAAAAAGAAATCTCATGTTAAAACCAAGTTTCGAAATTGTTTCTAAAAAATAAATGTCCATTTCATTTGTGTGTTTAGGACAAACGTATTCGATGAAATATTTTTAATTTTATTCAAAGCATTCTTTAGATGATTGTGTAGTGGTGGTGAGATGTGCACATTAGTTTCTCAATAATATGAATCCCTTCATGGGAAGGATTATTTGAAACGGCAATGGAGACTTCTTGCTCCTAGAAACTTCTTAAATCACAATCCTTTTATAATTAAAAAAAAAAAAAAAAAAAAAAAACACATCGATTTTCACAACTCGTCTAAACAGATTTCAAATGTAAATAGGGTAAAATTGAGTAAAAATAGGGTAAATAGGGCGAAAGAAGATCATGTTCTGATTTTGTTTCTCTTCACCTAATTAATTATATGCTTTTAATTAAATGCGTAATCTGATTTGCTCGACTCACTATATTTTATAATTCAATAAATAATATTTGATTAAAATATAAATTATTATTGCAATATTGGTAGACAGTCTAATAAAAAGCAGATAAGAAATTAAAAAATAAAGGGAATAGCCGTTAACAACATTAAAAAAAGGTAAAAATTGATAATTTTAAATTTGAAAAGTGTATCATTTTCCAATCTTTAAATTTCCTCACTGACCTGAAATCTCTCTCTCTCTCTCTCTCTCTCTCTCTCTCTCTCTCTCTCTCTCTCTCTCTCTCTCTCTCTCTCTCTCTCTCTCTCTCTCTCTCTCTCTCTCTCTCTCTCTCTCTCTCTCTCTCTCTCTCATTTCTTGGGATAAATTCATTTCCAAATCAAGTCTACGAAGAAGTAACTGGAAAGTTTTTTTTATTCCTCTTTCGCTGCTTTTCTCTTCATTTTTTACTCTTTTTATATTTACTGCCTACCACACCACAGTTCATATTAAATACACACACACACACACATACACACACACACACATATATATATATATATATATATATATATATATATATATATATATATATATATATATATATATATATATATATATATATATATATATATATATATATACATATATATATATATATACTCCGTATATATATATATTATTCAGAAAGAAAAAAAGAAAGAGTTAAGTTATATACCTACACACATATTATTTTATTAGATTATGTGACATTATATTATTCTTGTAATCACATATTTATTATTGAATATTGTATTAGACTGAACATTTATTACATTATTTGAAATTATTCAGAATATTAATATTAGTTTATTTCATGATGATGTGGATATTTGAGAGAGTATTATTGACATACATTTTACATATTATATTAATATTATTACTACACACACATATACATAATATTATTACATATATATACATATATATATACATATATATATATACATATAAATATAAATATATATTATATGTTATATATATATATATATATATATATATATATATAATATATATATATATATATATATAATATATATATATAAATATATATATAAACTTATGAAAGATATCGGGGCTTTCGGAGGTATGAAAGAAGAGATTGACCAAATAAAGTTGCTATGTTGAAAAGAAGTTATTAAGTATCCGAGAATTATGGAAAATGAAAATTTATTCAGGAATACAAAAATGTAATTGCTTGAGTGCATACTTGTTCCAACTCTTTTGTTTGTACGTAAGACGTGAGCATTAACATAAATATAAATAATAATAAAAAAAATGATTTCATAGGATTGAATATGTTTATGAGATATTTATGGAGTAAGGAGAAAAATAATATAAAATTAGAATTCAAAGATATGGGAGGGATATGTGCTACAAGGAGAAATGTCTGGTGGAAAGAGTAAATTAAAGAGTATTAGGTTGTTATTGGACATGTGCTTAGAATGAATGATAATAGATTGGCTAAGAATGCAATTAATTGAAGCCCTAGGATCAATTGAAATAAGTGAGAAGCAATAACGAGTTGCAACTGACACCACTCCCCCAGTTATTTGGGAGAAGGTGAAAAGGATAATATATACTGTATATATATATATATATATATATATATATATATATATATATATATATATATATATATATATATATATATATATATATATATATATATATATATATATATATATATATATGCCCCCTTTCCTTTGTTATGATTCCTAAATTTGTTTGGAACATTAAAATGACAAAGCGTGCAAATTTTACCAGAAACGGGAAGTCGGGTTTAAAGAGGGATGAAAGAGCGAATTTAAGACCCTCCTTCGTAGCGATTTTTATATTTCTAACTTCAAAATGAGAAGAAAATTGGGATAATCTTGCTGGAGTAACTGCAAAGAGTTCTCACAGTAATTGTTTTTGCACATAAACCTAGTAAGGATAAGTTATATATATATATATATATATATATATATATATATATTATTATATTATTATATATATTATTATATATACATATATATATATATATATATTATATATATATATTAGTTACATGTATATTATTACATATTATTATTATTATTATGCTATTATATATATATATATATATATATTATATATTAGTTATTGTTATATATATATATATATATATATATATGGAGCATATATAAATATATATATGTATATATATATTTATATATATATATATATATATATATATATATATATATATATATATATATATATATATATATATATATA
>JABUQX010022614.1:10000-12500 GCA_015478945.1 Trachelipus rathkii | reverse complement strand
CATACATATATATATATTATATATTAACTATATATAATATGAGCCATACGTGGGTAGCTTATACTATTAGTTATTATTATTACTATTATATATATAAGTATATATATATATATATATAGATTATTGTTATTATATTACATATATTACATATACATATATGCTATTTATATATGCCATATTATTATATTACATATATACATATATATACATATATTACATATACATACATATATATTATTATATTATTATATATTATTACATAAATTTCATACATATATATTATTAAGGTTGTTATTATTATTAAATACATAGATTATTATTATATTTTTTTTTTTTACACATATATATATATATATATATATATATATATATATATATCTATATATATATATATATATATTATTATTATTAAGGTTATTATGATACATAGAAATTATTTGTTACATAAATGAAAAAATTACATTATGTGGAACTATATAACATAAAGTTATATTATTATTATTATTATTACATATATATATTACAGCAGCATAGCAAATAAGAGCATATATATTGTTATTGCCATACATATTATAATTTTAATATATATATATATATATATATATATATATATATATATATATATATATATATATATATATATATATATATATATATATATATTTGTGTGTGTGTGAGTGTGTGTAAGTGGGTGTGTGTGGGTGTGTGTGTGTGTGTGTGATTGATCATTTATAAGAGATTTTTTTATATAATATCCACACCCCTCTTCTAGACCAGCGGTCTCCAAACTTTTTTGATCGCGTACCCCTAAGACAAAAATAATTTTAAGTTGTACCCCCTATAGGCCTGTAATATATATACATATATATATATATATATATTATATAAATATTTATATATATATATATATATATATATATATATATATATATATATATATATATATATATATATATATATATATATATATATATATATATATAAACTCGAGGACAAATTTAATGCATCAACCGTAAATATAATGTAAACTTTCATTTTTGGAAATGTAGAGCTAGGGTTTGGTTTTATTTGGGTCATACCTAACTTCGGAGTGTATACCATATGTGACTACTGTATGGAACTAAATGTCATAATAAAGACAACCAACTAAATTACGAAATTCCGAAAGTACGTTCATAGGAGAACAAGATGGCAAGACACCAACCAACTAACGAAAAAACAACCAATGCTGCAAGTCGTAGCTTAACAAAGACTGTCACAATGGAAAGACATCGTCAGAGAAGAGGAACGTGCCATAGGAGTTATCACACTGTCGGAAGCAGGCCATTCTCAGAGACAGGTGACTCAGCAACTCGGGGTAAACCAATCGACGGTCAGTCGAATCCTTCGTTGGTTCAGGGAGACTGGCAGCAACCGTAGACGACATGGTCAGGGTCTCCCGACGGTGACGTCCGAGAGACATGACGGATTCCTCCTTCTGGCAGTGCTTCGTGATCGTTTCCAAACAAGCGTACAGCTACAACACAGGCTCCTTGAGGTCAGACATGTGCCCATTTCCGAGCGTATAGTGAGAAGACGACAGAATGAACGTGGAGTACGTATTACAAGGTCTGCAGCCCTCTCCTGATCAGGGAGCATCGGGTTACGATTTCATTTTTCATAAGCGTATGGAGATTGACACACAGATGAGTCGAAGTTCACACTACATGGACCAGATTGACGTTAGCGAATTTGGAGAAGTGCAGGTGAGCAATTTTCTGCTTGCAATATCTCCCCCAAGGTTTTGGAGGTGACTCTGTGATGGTGTGTGCGGTGCGGCTACTGGGTGCTGCACGGCATTGCATGTAGTAGCAGAGGGAATCGCTAGCCGCCAAAGGTAGGCAGAGGACATCATCCAAGAGTATATAGCGCCTTTCGCGTCCTTCATTGGCGTCCATTTTTTGTTACTCCATGACAACGCCACACAGCACACTGCACAGGTCGTCCAAAGGTACCTACAACAGGTAGGGGTCAAACTTCTGGCCATTTCTGCGAGGAGCCCGGACATGAATCCCACTGAACATGTTTGGGATTTGTTGGGTAGTCTGTTCGAGCCCGTGAACATGCTCCGTCCACACTCAAAGAGCTTGCAAACGCTTTGACAATATCCCGCAGGAGATCATCTCCAAGATCATTTCATCAATGCCGAATCGCTTGGAGGAAGTTGGAAGGGCCATTATATTAGACACCTTTATGCTGCATTTCACATTGTAATTTGTAGAATTTTGTTGATGATTAATAAAATCATCATATCCATATTTTCTTTGTTTTCTTTATTATGTCATTTAATTCCCTACAGTTTACACACTGTCGTTACATACGGTTTATACATTTATAATCCTGTGCAACACTCCCGAGTTATGTATGAACCAAATAAAACCAAACCCTAGACCTACATTTCCCAATATGAAAGAGTTTAAATTATATTTAAGGGTGATGCATTAAATTTGCCCGCGAGTAT
>JABUQX010022614.1:5000-7500 GCA_015478945.1 Trachelipus rathkii | reverse complement strand
TATTATATTATAAATATATATATATATATATATATATAGTAAAAATGACCAAGGGACATAATTATTTAAACATATTAACAAAGAACATGTTATAATTACCCGACTTAGTTTCGGTGTAAGGACAACAGATTCACATTTTCAAGTTGATATACAATGTTAGGAATAATACAAACCAAATAATTGAAAAGGTAATTTAATTAAAAGTATATGGTTATTGTTTAAAGAATGATTAAAGCTTATAGCAATGGTGAAAAAGTTCTAGCGGAATGATACAAAAAAATGTTTCACTTCAGTTAGATTAAGCTCTTAATATTTGTTAAATTTTCTATTTCTTAATTTCTTGGTATAAAAGATGCCACAATACTATAAGGATCTTCACAAAAGAAGGGTAAGGCTTCCTCAGACTTGGCTAAACTATACTAAAATTGGCATCATTTTGTATATGATGGTTTTTCATGTGACGGAGAGATGTAGCCGTTATAGCCAAAAAAAGGAGGATCGATGAAGGGTTTTAGTCTAAATGATCATATACCCTCATGCTCCTGCAATACGTGTGGAAAGGTTCCATACCGTCTTTCCCATGTAGGCCTTGGCAATCACGAGTCACCACATTTATTATGTGATAAATTATTGAAAGAACAAAGATAGGGAATTAGGAAGTTTAATCTTTGATCTAAAACTAACTTTCAAAATTTGCATTTCCTTAGAGGAACTATTAATTTAAGATTTTAACTGAGGAAAGTTTTGATAAATTTCTTTCAAAAAAGTGAATCAATTTCTTACGTTTTTATAACTCATTTCTTCCATAAAAGGTAACTTCATCTATACAGGATATTCCTTGGGAACAAGTCATGCTGAAGTAAGATGTTTATTGCAAATTTTGAAGAAAGGAAGTTTACCGAATGTTTTTATCAATCAAAAATTCTGGGAACCCAATTCTTTATAAATAACGATTTCAGAAATTCTAGCTTCAATTTTTGAGGAAATGACAAAGAGGGTAAAAATCTTGTATCCCCCTAACCAAAACAATCAAAAACGTTGCCCTAATTAAGTTAATTATTTAAAAAATTGTTGATGAAAGACATTAAATTTAGTTATTCAATCCAGATAAAGTAGGGTTTCCTGAAAACGCATGAGTGTGGAATTTTTGTATGTCATTCCTTTATATACTTTTGATATCAAGAAAGCCCAGCGACAATTATCCTTATTCAACCATCAAACCATCTGAATTTGATATTCGGACCACTGTTTTGGTAGGTGTTGTATCATGTAAAAATTCAGCTCAATTTTGATCATTATAGACCGCAAAAAGAAGAAAAGAGTCCATCTACAAATCTTCGGATAAAGTGTATAGTTTTTCATTAGATTTTCAGATAGGCATTCATCAAGCCAAATTTCTTTTCATAAACACATAAAAGATGCTTGCTAAGAGTTGGGCCCTAGAGGCAGCCTAATTAGCAACACCATCCAATTTGTTCATACAATACTAAAAATTGGAAATAGAATAATATATCCTTTCGTTTGATATTGTAGAATAACTCTGCTTAAAACCACTTTAGTAAACTCAAAAAGCCCATGAACTGTTGACGACGAATTCTTAAAACAGAAGAATTTCAAAATGATTTCTAAAGTCTCTTAATGGCACATTATTAATAAGCTTTGAACACATCAAAGCTTTGCAATATGATCATAAATTAGTGATTACGGTAAATTTCATTGTTTTGGCTGACGAAAGAAAAAGCGTCGTTGATAGTGTAAAGAGATTATCTCTTTAAAATTTTCTTATGATAGGGACGGCAAAAAATTTTTTTGATAGCTTCTGGTAATAAATGTGCCTAATAGCAGAATATAACAAATAGGATCGACCCGAGCAGTCCTCAAGTTTTTTATTGCACTTTGGCAGTCCTTCCATTATAAGATCCAGGACTTAGCACCGGAGCAGGAATAAGAGAGGAATATGCTAGAATCATCCAATGTTTTGTCTCATTCTATTTGAACCTGTTTGGTTTTCTGAAGTAAATCTGATTCAATTTTCCTCAGCTGGAATGTATGATTTTAGTGACAGTTACTCCCAGATTATGACTTCAAAATTTTTGTTTGAGGTCTGACAAAGAACATTCCGAATACTTTCTTTTTAACAGTAATCTCTTTTGTTCAGAAGTACAATACCAGCTTCCTTTGTACTGGTTTAGTAATGTATAATTATCATTATTGTTTTGAAAGTTCCTTTAAGTTGGAACCACTCTTAGAAAATATGCGCGGATGAACGAGAGATTCTGGGGAGACTTACATTTGCGAATTGAAACGTGAAAAGCTAAATTTCTTATATCGTTGAATTACAAACTTCTTGTTTACTTCTCACGCATAAATTTATGCAACAGCGAGAAACGTTCAATTTTTCGTAGTTAGAATTTTTTAAAAGAAGAAAAATTTGCAAATATTTAATGTCCGTGGAATAAATTCAAAATTTAAGTCTTTAACAAACGAGTGTTCATTGTAT
>JABUQX010022613.1:0-12500 GCA_015478945.1 Trachelipus rathkii | reverse complement strand
GAAATCATTGCAGGGATACTCTTCGACGAGCAAAGCGGACTTTCATTAAACGAAAATGCGCTGACCTCCTTGGTTCTCCTACTGACAAATCTCTCTGGCCTCTTGCCAAAAACATCTCTAACAACTTCTGTAAATCATCCTTTCCTCCTCTTATTCGCTCTGATGATTCTGTTGTTAATACTCCAACTGAAAAGGCCAATCATCTCTTCGGCCTCCTATTTTCCTCTAATTCAACCCTGGACGATTCTGGTATTCCTCTTCCTCCTCCTTCTCCTCTCAGGTGTCCTATGCCTTTACCTGTCATTTCATTTGATCGGGTGCATGAGCTCCTGAAATCTATGAACGTTAGGAAGGCGGGTGGCCCGGATGGCATTCCTCTCCGAGTTTTGAGGAAGTGTACTTCCGTGCTGACCCCACCCCTCGTTCAACTATATTCTCTATGCCTCAATACTAGCACTTTCCCTCAGTGTTGGAAGCGCGCATTTGTCCAACCTATTCCGAAAAATGTAGCCGCTCTGATCCTTCTAACTATCGCCCTATAGCTCTCACTTGTATTCTTTCTAAGATCTTTGAAACCCCTTCTCAACTCTCACTTCTTAGATCATATTGAATCTCATTTTCCCTTCTTTCTGATTACCAGTGCGGCTTTCTCGGTGCTAGATATCTACTTCAAGGATATACTTCCTATTTAACAGATTGTTTTCCGCCTTAGGAACCACCGGAAGACTTGTGTGGTGGCGCTTGACATATCCAAAGCATTTGACCTGGTATGGCACGCGTCACTGCTCTCCAAGCTTCCTTCCTTTGGGTTTCCTTCTTCTCTTTGCTTACTTATGTCTAGCTTTTTTTCAAACGCTCAATGTCTGCAGTTGTTGATGGGGCGATCTTCTTCTTTTCTGGGGTCAATAGCAGTTCTGTGGGTTCTGTTTTCTCTCCTACTTTATTCCTGGGCTTTTCATCAATGATCTTCACCTGCACATCTAACTCTATCCACTCATATGTCGATGACTTGACCCCTTTCATTCTTCAACTCATATCAATTCTGCTCCCTTACTTCTAGAATTGCCTCTCGTCTTAATCTTTCCGATTCTATTCTCGTGATCTGGATAGAATTTCAGGATTGGGTCGTCTCAAGCTTGTGAAATTTAATTCTTTAAAACCCAACTTCTACAAATCTCTCTCTCTAAGACACTTAACTTTTCTATTTCTGTTCTCTCGTGTCTCCTGTTGACAATATAAACATCTCCTGGCCTTAACATAAACAAAAATGTCTTGAAACCTCAAATCACAGTGGTTGCTAGGGCGGCCTCAAAGAAACTAAGAGTTCTGTTTAGAGTGCGAGACTTTTTTTCCCTCTTCTCAGTTGCAGCCATACAAGGGTCTCATCCGCCCTGTAAGGGAGTACTGCTCTCATCTGTAGGGCGCTGGGGTCCTGGTTTCATCCGGCTTTTTGAGAGAGGGTAGTCAAAGGCCAAAAGACTTATAAATTGTCCTGTACTTTCTAGTTCACTTGACCCTCTATATTTGCTGTGCGATGTTGGTGCTTTATCCCTTTCTATAGGTACTGTAGAGGCAAGTGCTCGAGGGAGCTTATATCAATCGCGTACCACCACCTTTACGACGCCCTCATAGCACAAAGTGTGCTGTGTCGCACATGAGTTTTGTGTTGATGTTAGTAACTCCAGACTGGTTCGCTGCGCTGTGGTGCTTCTTTCTTTCCTGCCACCTCTGTTCTGTGGAATTCTCTTCCATCATCTGTGTTTCCTACTCATTTAATCTCCTCACTTTAAAGTCTGCGTCTGTGCTCATCTGCGTGATTTATGTTAGATGGATTTTTTCTGAGGCGTGCAACACCCCCTCCTTGAATAGGGTTCTGCCCGTGAGCGGCGGTGACAACTGTAAAAAAAAAAAATAAAAGGTTCTAATAAGGAATTCCTTAAGCTAGCTTGAAACCCCACAAGAATGGCAACTGGTGAATCACTTCTAGAATGCATTAAAATATCATAACCGAGGAGCTTGCTCACTTGACAAAAAAAAAAAAAAAAAAAAGAGAGAGAGAAGAAGTGGAAGCCGCCTTATCTGCAACCCCTGGCAACAGCATTGATAGTGACGATGGTGGCTTTTCAGCAAATAAACCTACTGAAGATGAGGATTTGGATATATTAGACTTTGATAAGTTCATGGCCGAAATTGCATTCACCTTCAAAGGAATCACACCAAGGAACCTCATCGTAAAAACTGAAGAGACAGTCATCAAGGAGCAAAGATAATTACAAATTTCATGCGGTGGCATGAAAATGGGCCAAGGTTTTCATTATTATCAGTGCTTGCAGGCAAATAATTATCAGCACCTCTTTCATCAGTCGAGAGAGAGCGTATTTATAGTGTAGGTAGGAATGTAAACACCCCAAAAAGGAACAGTCTCTCACCAGATACTAGTGAAAGCTTAATGTTTTTGCATCACAATTTGTGAATTTTTGAATTTGAGTATTGAATGATATCTATCTTAAAGGAGTATTTTATTATGTCATGTTTGAGTAATAGCGTTTTTTAATTTTAACTTTTCGGCTGATTAATTGAGGTCTCTTCTTTCATTATTTTTATTCTTTATATTGTAGCTAGTTAAAGAATCTTCTTGTAAATTGTAATCATGTTAAAACATAAAAGCTAGTAGCTAAACTTTGTTAATACCTACTTGAAAATGGAAATGGAATATTTTTTAAATAAACACAAACATAAAGAAGTTATTAATATTATATTTGCAATTATTATTCCTTAAAGGTACTATTTTAATTTATAAAATAAATATACTTGGGCACAACCAAATATGAAATATAAATGACTAGTATTGTTTGTACAGGGAATGCAATCTTGAGTTGCCTAGCAGTGCACAAATGTTCTTTCTTATTACTTTG
The DNA here is from genome assembly GCA_015478945.1 of Trachelipus rathkii. NCBI lineage: Eukaryota > Metazoa > Arthropoda > Malacostraca > Isopoda > Trachelipodidae > Trachelipus > Trachelipus rathkii. The sequence goes on along the minus strand of JABUQX010022613.1, from coordinate 9,585 downwards.
TATTTATTATATTAATTAAAGTATCGGTATCGGTATCGGCACCTAAAAAAATAGAGTATCGGTATCGGTATCGGCCTCTTTTCTGGTATCGGTACATCCCTACAATTAGACATGGTATGGATGAGGGAGGTGTCTGCTATTGCTATGTGTTTTATGTATGACCAGCAGTTTTCTAACTGATTAAGGTCAGGGCTGTTCCTTGGCCAGTCCAGAATGGCTAGCAAGGTACGTCTTGACACGTTTGGTGGTATGGCAGGGAGCATTATCTCATAAAGTTAGGGTTCATTTGGTGAATGCTGTGTGTTGGGAGAAAATTGGTCCCCCAAAACCTTCAAATACTACTCACTTTGTAACGTTCTTAATAAGGAAGTACTGGCCTCCCCTACAAGTATTTCTACTGAAACAACCCCACACCTGATCTGAATGTTTGACAGTCCTAACTGTGTACTTGGGATGATATATACTGATGGAATAGCCTTTTCTACATCTGATAAGTGTTTAGGTATTTCTAAATATGAACTTTGAGCAATAACACAGCATACATACTATAGACACATCCACTGCTTAAAACTTTTCCGACAATACTAACCATGCTTACGAGCATCATTTTTGACATGTTTACTACCTGCAATATGTACTGATTCTTTTCATTAGGCTGCTTCCTATCACTGAAAAACAAGTTCGAAAGTGCCCATGCCTGAATGGTTAATTTCAAAGTTGAGTGATCAAATTTTTTTTTGCTGCAACTAATATATATATATATATATATATATATATATATATATAAAGTGTTATATATATATATATATATATATATATATATATATATATATATATATATATATATATATATATATATATATATATATATATATATATATATATATATATTTTTATATATCTATTTATATATATATATACACTATATATATATATGCAATATATATATATATATATATATATATATATATATATATATATATATATATATATATACAGTATATATATATATATATATATATATATATATATATATATATATATATATATATATATATATATATTACAGAGAATATATATAAATATATATATATATATATATATATATATATATATATATATATATATATATATATATATATATATATATATATATATATATATATATATATTACAATACAGATATCTAATTTTACTTATTTTATTTTAAAATCACTATTTCTATAAATATGAATGATCAGTTGATGAAAATGATTTATTTTTGCAGAATCAGTAACTAGAATAGGTGAACACGCGAATAGGCTTTTGAAATAGCCATACCCCGATGGCCTCGCCTCCTTAAATTTCTCTCTTATATTTGGCTTCGTGATCATTGTAGGTGTGATGTTTGTTTCAGCAAAGATACTTTTCAGAGGAAAAATGACCTTCTTAGCATACCCCTTAATATTAGACCAACTTACTTATCTCACAATGAGAGAGAGTTGCATATCCAGTGTAAGTAGTGTATGTATATATATATATATATATATATATATATATATATATATATATATATATATATATATATATATATATATATATATATATATATATATATATATATATATATATATATAGTAAAGAAGAATATATATATATATATATATATATAAGATATATATATATATGTATATATATATATATATATATATATATATATATATATATATTTGGCATAAAATAATAGATTTCCAACTCTGCACCATATATTTATGAGTCTGGTAGCCTTTCGTTATACTTTCTAACTTTATTATGCAACACCAGCCACACACATATTTGTATTGTTTGTAAAAGAACAGTCATTTACTTCTTCTTCACTGCTTGCATGCACACTTCAGGTGAAAGCACAAACTAGTACTTCTGACTGTTGATGTGACTAAAGATGATATAGCTGATTAGTTACTGTCATTGTTTGATTTAGCCACACCCATCTTGTAAACTTATCTCCCTCATTACAAGCCTTCTAAAGCTGCTATCTATATGCTGCTTGAGTGAGCAGCACATTTTATGCAATATTTCCTTCGATACCAATAGGTTCGATAGTTTGTTTTATGTCTTTAACTTTCTTCCTATGATGCAGGGCATGGACTTAGAACAGAAGCAGCTGGGTTTTTTTTACGTTATTTAATCATTAATGTTACCTATAGGCGCAGTACAGACAAACATGGTCACGGGGAGGCCTATGAGTACCAGTCAGTTTATTGGCGGTATTTCTGGGCCATTTGAGCTTCAAAACTCTTTGTTGATGGGCAAACTCAAGAGGTCGCAGCAATTTTCTTGGATGACTAGAATGGGATACGGATCAGGTGATTTTCCCTCCTGAGGTGCTGGGTTATGTTGGCAAAATTTTTGCTTTCTTCAATGCTTTATTAATTATATATGAAGGATATTGTAAAGTTTTAAAGGTTACAAAAAGAAAACTCAATTCATCTTATAATATCCTTCATATATAATTAATAAAGCATTGAAGAAAGCAAAAGAGAAATTTTACCATACCCATAACCCAGCACCTCAAGAGGAAAAAATCACCTATTTGTCAGTCCCGTATCCCATTCCTGAGTTCATCAAGAAAATTATACCGAATACCATAGTTACTACCCCATCAAATACACTACCTCTTAAAAGAGTTTTGAAACCAAATAAATTTAGAAATGCCACCAATAAACAATGCGTATATAAGATCCCATGTCATGACTGTGCAAGTATATATATAGGTGAAACGGTGGATTTAAATAGACGTAAAAGCCAGCACAAACACGATTTAATTTCCGACGAAATAAATTCAGCTCTTACCCATCATAGGAGAAGTTTAAAACATAAAATAAATATCGACAACATGGAACCTGTAATTTTTGTATCAGACAATAAAAAAAGGAAACTAATTGAATCCTATTGCATAAGAAATAGTAATAATTATAACAAAATGGCAGGAGAAGTAAATATAGATGTAGCACAGAATTTAATAATGAGGGATACAAGATTTTACAAAAAGATCGACAATAAACTAAATAAACAACAACCATCCAGTCAATAAACATATCATCTTTGGAGTCACATCAACGTAGAAGTCTTCGTTTTATTTTAAGCTCACCTGAAGAGGCCGTGCTGGAAGCCGGCGAAAGCTAGTGAGAAAAATTAAATATTTGTTAATTCTTTTTAAATAATATAAATATGTGTGTGAATAGTTTTTATGTTATGTTAAAACAATAAAGTTTAAATTTTAAGAAAGTGTGTAATTATACAAGGGCATTTACCAGATATATATTTAATATATATATATAGATATATATATATATATATATATATATATATATATATATATATATATATATATATATATATATATATATATATATATATATATATATATATATATGCATTATATATATATATATATATATATATATAGTGATTGAGGGACTAATAGGTAAGAACAAGGTGCATTTAGGAGTGGTAGAGGATGAATAGATCAAATTTTTACATTGAAACAAATGATTGAGAAAATGAGAGAGAAAAAGAAAAATTGTATATAGGTTTTATGGATTTGCATCAGGCGTAAGACAGGATTAATAGGGAAGCTCAATGGCAGGTGTTAGTGATATATGGTGTTGGTGGTAGACTTCTGAAGTGAATCAAAAGTATGTATGACGATAGTGAAAAGTGATTGATTTAATTAATAGAAGAGTGAGGCAGGGATGTGTTATGTTTCCTTGGTTATTCAATTTATATATGGATGGAAAGAATTAGAGATGGGGGTGGCAGGGGATGGTGTTAGAATGATGGAGAATGGAAGAGTGTGGAGAATGCCCTACCTATTATATGCGGATGATTTGGTTTTGTGTGGCAAATCTGGAGAGAGTTTAAGAGCATTAGTATAGAGATTTGGCAGGGTGTGTAAAAGGAGGGGTTTGAAAGTAAACATAGATAAGAATAAGGTTATGGTTGTTAGTGAGGACAGTCCTCGGTGTGAAGTTATGTTAGATGGTGAGCAGCTGGAACAAGTGTCTTGAGTTTAAATATTTAGGATATATGTTGGATGAAAAAGGAACGGATGATGCAGAGTGTAGTAGGAAAGTTGTGAATGGCAGAAAGGTGGCTGGTGCAATTAAATCCTTGGTGGATGTAAAGGGACTAAGTCTTGAGTGAGCTAGGGTTTTAAATGAGAATATGTTGTTACCTGTGTTAATGTATAGTAGTGAGACTATGGTCGGGAATAAGAGGTGTAGATCTAAAGTACAATGTGTTTAGATGGACAATCTTAGCGGCATTTTAGGTATGAGAAGAATTGATAAAGGAATGAACAAATTACAGAGTTGCTTGGTGTGAAGAAAGAGATAAATGAGAGAACAGTGAGATTGTTTGGTTATGTGGAAAGGTTGGATGATAGTCAGTTGGTTAAGCGGATGTATAGTGGTGAATGTGTTGGGAATCGACTGGCTGGGAGACTGAAGAAAAAGTGGATTGAATCAGTAAAGGAATGCCTGGAGGAAAGGAATGTGAGTTGGGAGAGGGGAGAAGAAAGGTGAATAATAGGGGTGTATGGGGGGGGGGTTGTTTGTGTGGGGGTATGGTTGTGGCCCACTTGGGCTAAGCCGCTAAGCGATGAACGCCACATTGATGAGATGCCATAGTGAGGGTCTGTCGCGGTCCCATGGAGCTCTAGGGTGGCTTTCTTTTTGATTTCCGTCATATTCTTCTTCTACTTTTCTGTTTCTGGTGCATGTTGTATACCTTACCTACAGTCTTGGGGAGAGAAGGTTGGTGTGATGTATATATATATATATATATATATATACTATATATATATATAGATATATATATATTATATACTATCATAGTATATACTATTAGGTATATAATAATATGATGATACACAATAAATATATTAAACTGAGCAAAAAATAATAGTATATATGGATAATTAAGGTAATAACAGTATAAGATACAGATAATAACGTATGAGTGTAAATATTTATATATATAGTATATATTACCGTTAGTTAACCATATAATATCACAGAATATTTATACATATAAATAAAAAATTTAATATATATATAGGGTTATATATATATTGAGCACATACACGTATATATATAGTAAATATAGTATAGTAATTACTTTTTTGCATAGTATTTATGAGTATTAAAGCATAAATAAAAATAAGATAATAGAATTAAATATTATGTCCATTTATTCACTTATAATATATATATTATATTGTAAAATTAGTTTAATTGTTTAATTTTTATTTATTTATATTACCCCCTAAAATTTTATATATAAAAATAACTATATAATATATATATATATTATAATATATATATAATATTTATATATATATATATATATAGTATATGATATATGAGTTAAAAGAGACTGATCTATGTTCAACAACAAACAACACCAATGACTCTTTCTTACCTCGGAATGCTTCCTCAATCCTTAGGTTTGTATATTTCAAAAAACATAAACGTTCTTTCTTTATTATTTACTATTGTAAATATTACTTTAAAATATTATTACAGGATTGAGTGATCAAGGATAAATGATACTCCTAGGAACCGTGACTATGAATCTTTTCACAAAGTCCCCTGGCACCAGTTTTTTCTCTGATCCCAGATACCACCTTTTCCACGACCTTCCTTTTCTCCTTATCCAAACTCTCAACAATCCAATACCCTACAATTAACTGTATACCGTATATTGAACCCAAAAACCAGTAATATATATAAATTAGCCAAAGGGGCCCTTAGGACCCCATAAAAACCTGAGGGAAAAAAATACAATACTTGTAAAAACAAAAACAATATGGATAACAAAAAAAACTTGCTGTGCAGACAAGTCCACCACAAAGCCTCCAAAAGATAATATCACAGCCAGCATGGAATCTTTCTCTAAGCAATAAAAAGCAAAAGGTAGAAAAACAGGAAGCCCCAAGTCAAAGCAACATTGCAAACCTATACGCAACATAGTATAATACAAACACACAAAACTATAGCATTCACTAGCTTAATATCATAAAAATGTCTTCACATAACTCAAATTTTTCAACCCCATAAATCCACACTTAAAACATCATTTATCCACCCTAACATCTTACCTACGCACACTTTGTTAAAATAACGTGAACACATAATACGCCAACTGGTGTTTGGTATCTACCCACTCTACTCTCGAGATCATCTTTTCTTCATTCATATATCATTTTATCCACACATGCCATTTAAGTATTAACATGTCTCTTTATTGATTAAACAACTAAATTAGAAGGCGACAGTTGAGCGGGTAATAGCGAATAAATTTGCACTCTTACAGGCGTTTATTTAACATATCCTCTGGTATACACAATCACTCTATACCTATCCCCATACAAACTGATGCCAAAATCTCCCCCAACACTAGTGAGCTTATACCAGCTTGTATACCTTCCAAAACGCAATAGCGCTTCTGCTTCAATATATCGTCGACCTAGCTAATCCTCCATTCATTTAATGAGCAAATACAGGTTGAGACTTACCAACCAGATGATTCTACAACCATTATTATTAAAATATCTATCCTTCTAAAATCGCCTAAGCTTATATTAATCACACACTAACGCGAGGAAATTCACCCATCTACCGATCCATAAAGACGCAATCTGTATAAACTCTCTACCACGAATCTTTCCTCAAAGCTTATCATTAAGCACGATATCCCGAAAAAATGTGCGAAAAACTTACTTCTATCACCTTTTACCGATATTATAATCAAGCAACATATTCATATCGCTATCCACTTTTACCCTCCTGCAAACGAGTTCTTATTCATATGCAACTCACATCATAGCATAAATCCGGCCTCGTCTGTCAAAGCTAAACTAACCACACACAAAACCAATTCATTTGCATAACCTTCTATAAGAGTAAGATAGATTAGGAAACCTGAAGTCGCTACAGGAGGATTTGCATTCGTTATAGCGAAACAACCATCATCACAATATAATAAAAAAAAACTTCCTTTTATCGTGGGCAATAGAAAAACTCGAGAAACAATATGGAATTACAATTAATACTCTCCATATATTGGCTTTTTCTTCCAACCAGTATCCCCTCCTTTGCTCAGTAGTTCATGAAACACATCCGATATTGATCACTTATAATAAACCCCATTACGGCCTAAATAACAAGCCCTCGTACCGCTGTATTTACACCTGAATCGAAATTCAATTATTACTGTAATGATGTGAAGCCATATCATGTGACAAAGATTTTTACCATATCAATGAAAGCGCTTTATTTAGAGCTGATCCACCAAAAAACTACTAAATCCACACAACTAAACCAGCCAAGATGCGAGAAATTAATCACTAACTGACACCCCCCTCACAATTGACTATGGAATTATCGCACTCATACTGTTTGTTTCCACTCAATAAATAATAAAGACATAAGTTAAAAAACTTCCCTACAGGCAGCGTGATAAGTGTACCTACAAACAACGTGATAAGTGGAGATATAAAGTTGATAGTATACCAAATGATGAAGAAAATAAAAGGTAAGACTATTAACATACTATTCACCACACCTTCTATCATACCCATGCCCGTGCAGGAAGCATCTTTTTAACCATTACACAGTCTTCTGTATATATGTGCGCGCATTGAAAAACACAAATAACCATCACTGCTTCTTGCTTTCATAGTCAAAGGATGTAGGAATACACCTTTGTTGGAGTCACATATTATTCGCCGTTTTTAGACTAGCACCATACACTTCGCCCTATGTGCATGAAAAAAAACTCGGCCCTAAAACAAGATTCACAATTTACGCCAAATGAATGAAGTACTTCCCGAAAACAACTTCTTCTTTTATCACACTTAAACAGCATACGCACTCTATATACAACCACAAAGTGAACACCATAATAATGACCATAGACTAGATAACAAATAATGAGATAATAAAGTAACATAATACACTTACACAAAATGGTTACCAAATATACCTCAATCACCAGACTCATGTACATACAAAAAAAAGAATCCATATGCTATACTAACGAGCCTTACACCAACAGGTTGCCTTCTTTCATCTTTTCCGTTATCACCCACCTGAGGAGATATACACCTTTGTCCTCTATCTTTTACCTTCTGAAAACCTCATTTTCTCCAGATCGAAATTTCCTAGTAAAGGTTATAGAACTATTTCACTAACAATCTAAATCACAATAATTAACCACTACATTTTACAATAAATCACACCACAGCTTTATATGCACACTTCTTCATCCTCACCTTTATAAATTAAACGGAAAAAACAGCTTTTCGATTGTACATTACTTATTTCCTTTCTTGCTTACTGTCAATGAAAATTGATTTATAACGATGCCTTGATAAATATATAAGTAGAAATGTATAACAATTCTACCTACTTCTTAACGTTTCAACAACACTCACAACTACTTTAAACACATCTAGATAGAATCGATACTTATCTAAACATAACTCACTGCCCCTAAGGATTAACAAGCACACATATATTTAACACATTTTTTATCCTACACTACTTACATGAACATGCATCTCACAGATCACTAGACAACCTCATTCATTCTTTCTTTCTCTTCCGCATCGCAGTGTCTCATGTAGATTGCGAGCCCATGAGAATGTAGTAGTATCAACCGCAGTAATTTCAGAACTTCACACCTAAGAGCATGAAAAATTAATTTTTCTAGAGAATTACTCAATAATAGTTAATGGTCAACATGCGTTTTCATGTACTGCAATTTTCCTTCAGACCAGCCCTATAGTACAATATAAGATCAGAATCGTATTCACAGGTACACCTTAGCGCTAAAAAGCTAGCCAAAGTGGATTTGTTGCATTCTCAAATACTCTACGCATCACCAGCAGTCCTCCCACGAAGCGTCATCACCCAGTTTGATATTTATTGTAGACAAATATATCACACCGTTATAGTATCACCGTATCAGTAGCCTAACTGATTCTCTATTTTCCGACACAAAATCGGTCACCCCTCGCCATTCCTTGTCAATCTCCTCTCTAGTAGATTGATAACAAAAAGTTAACACATTCTACCTTCTACAGGTTATGCACAAAGACGCTAAATCTAAATTAGTTGTGCCTCTGTATCGGCGCCAGTAAACAAAAAAGCTATTTTATCCTGCCTGAACAGTGCAAGCTCTATAAAATTAAATTAACGCTATCGTTAAATATGCCTCCTACACAGTATTTGAATTGAATGTGTATTAGTCCTGATGCTTATTTAAATATGAACCTACTAGACATGTTTTTGAGTTTCTAGGAAGAATACACTCACATCCTTCAAATCTACCACCAAAATACAGAATTCCATCTTATGGGATTTGAGATATATACTCTTTTGATGCAGTAATTCCAACAGAACTAGGTATGTCATATGTTGAACAACTATACCACAGCATAATTTTACTAGATAATCTCCTACCAATGTACAGCCAACCAACATAAATAAAAATTGATTAGATATGTTTAGAAAATTAATCCTCAAGTATATATTGCGT
>JABUQX010022612.1:0-23478 GCA_015478945.1 Trachelipus rathkii | reverse complement strand
TATATATATATAATATATACTATATATTATATATATTATATATATATATATATATATAAATAATATATAATATTATATATACTATATATATACATTTGCTTATGGTATGTATTAAATTCTAATGCCAAATGTTTCGCGTTTTCTGTGCTGCGTTCGTGTCAAAACTCATCCTCCAGACAATATCTTAGATCACGCACCTTTTATCCAGCATATCATATATGCATACTTATATTCACACCCCTCTTATAGACAACATCTTACAGACATCCTACCCTTATATCCATATGTGTGGGGAGAAAAAAATTGCCCACATTGTATGTCCTGCGTGTCGTAGAAGGCGGCTAAGGAACGGTTTTAATTAGGCTGGCTGCTCACTACACCTATCTTTTGCCAGGAATGCTAATGCATGCCTAGGAAAGTTGTGACTCCTTCTTTCTTCTATAACGGCCCTTCCTATCTTTTGGCGAAGTATGAAATGTATGGGCTATGAAATTGGCAGAGGATAATGAGAACGAGAGAGGTGATGGATGTATTTTAGAAGGGCAAATTTGATTTGCTCGCTGTGATGAACAAAGATGAAAGGAAACGGTGAAAATTAGTGGTGTGGTGTGAAGATGTGTTTGTGTTGGTGTGGAAAGGAAAGAGAGGGGGATAGAAGATTGCAATTCTGATGAGTGACTTTTGGTAGAGAGCTATGGTAGATTTTGGTGTGTGTGAGTACTAGAAATCTAAAAGGTTAAAATTTAAGTTTGAAAGGTCAAAATTGTGTGGTTTGCGCATATGGTCATCTGAGAGTAATTTGAGGAGATTCCGACTATCTGGGATAAGCTGAATGATGTTTTGGATGGGGTGAGTGGAGATTCAGTTCATTTGTCACATATCTGCCTACCAAGGATTTTTTTTGTTTACAGTTGTCACCACCATTCACGGGCAGAGCCCTATTCAAGGAGGGGGTATAGTACGCTCAAAAGTTCACCCTCAAGCGCAAATTACGCGATAATGAACACAGGCGCAGGCTTTAAAGTAGGAGATTAAATTCAGCAGGAAATACAAAAGATGGATTGAGAACATTCCACAGACAGAGGTGGTGGGAAAAGAAGGAATGACACAACGAGAACTAGCCTGGAGTTCAATGTTCAATACAAAGCTCGTGCCAGATACAGCACACTTGTGCTACGAGGGGATGGAAAGGTGGTGGTAGGCGAGTGATAATTTTCCTCGAGCATCCTGCCGCTGCCAGTACCTATAGGATGAGATAAAGCATCAACATCACGCCACAAAGATAGAGGGTCAAGTGAACTGGAAGTACAGAACAAGTTTATAAGCCTTTTGGCTTAAAGCTGTCCAAAAGCCGGGTAAAACCAGAACACCCCCCCCACCCCCCGAAATGAGAGCAAATTCCATACTGGGGGGATAGCCCTTGTATAGCTTGGAGGACCTGAGAAGAGAAAAAAAGTGCAGTCTAAACAGCAGACTTCCAAGTTTCTTTGGAGGCGGGCCGCCCTAGCAACCGTTGTGACGAGAGTTTCTAAGACATTTTTTTGTTTATGTTAAGGTCAGGGATGTTTATATTGTCAACAGGAGAAACGAGAGAACCGTTGAAAGAGATAGGAAAGTTAGAAGGTGTTTTGGTGAAGGAGATTTGTAAGAAGTTGTGCCTTTTAAAGAGATTTGAATTTCAACAAGGTTGAGACCCCATCCTGAAATTCTATCCAGATCAGCGAGAATAGAATCGAAAGATAAGACGAGAGCATCTAGAAGTAAAAGAGGGAAGCAGAATTTGATATGAGTTTGACGAATGAAGGGTCGAGTCATCGGCATATGAGTGAATAGGTTAGAGGTGCAGGTGAGAAGATCTTTAATGAAAGTAGGAATATAGTAGGAGATAAGACAGAACCTGAGGAACACCACTTTGACAGAAAAGAAGAAGTGCCCCATCAACCACATCCGTATTGAGCGATTGAAAGAAAGATGCATAAGTAAGCAAAGAGAAGGAGGAAACCCGCAAGAGGGAGCTTTGTGAGCAGTGTCCCCACAAACGTGCATTACTCGGTCAAATGATTGGTATGTACAAGCGCACACGCAAGTCCTCACGTAAGTTCCTAAGAGCGAAAAACATAAATCGGTTAGATAGGAAAGTATATGGCCAGTAGACCCGAAAGCCGAACTGGCGATCGGAATGAGTTCCAGATGGTCTAAGAAGTGAGAGTTTAGAAGGGTTTCAAAGATCTTAGATAGATACAAGTCGAGAGCTATAGGGGCGATAGTTAGAAGGATCAGAGCGGCTTCTTTCTTCGGATAGGTTTGGGACTGTGCGTGCTTCCAACACTGAATGAAAGTGCTAGTATTGAGACACAGAGCGTATAGTTTGAACGATGAGGAAGGGATAACACGGAAGCACACTTCCTCAAAGCTCAGGGAGGAATGCCATCCGGGCCACCGCCTTCCTAACGTTTCATAGATTTCAGGGGCCCATGCCCCGATCAAATGTAATCACAGCAGAGGCTAGGACACCTGAGAGGAGAATTATTAGAAGAGGAATGCCAGAATCGCAGAGTTGAGTTAGAGGAAAATAGGCGGCCGAAGAGATTGGCCTTTTCAGTTTTAGAATTAGCAACAGAATCACACCAGATCGAATAAGAGGAGGAAAGGGCAGATATACAGAAGTTTGCTCAGATGTTATTGGCAAGAGGCCAGGAAGATTTGTCAGCAGGAGAACCAAGGAGGTTAGCGCACTTTCTTTGATGAAATCAGCTTTGCTCGTCCGAAGAGTATCCCTGCAACGTTTTCTAGCTGAATGAAAATTAACGAGAGTGATAAGAACGAGAATTTTTCCACCCCGATACGCACTTCCTCTAGCAATGAATGGCCAGAGAACAGCCACGATCGAACCATGAATTTATGAGGAAAGAAAGTTAGTGTAAAGAAAGAAATGAGACCTGCCCCATCCATCAACGATACAACTCTTCTATTTTTAAATTTTATACATCCCATCAGTTATTCCTTACTGGTAGCCAATTTGAAACTATCATTGCAAACTTTTGAACCTTACATTTAAAGTCCTGGTCTAAGTATTTTTATATATCTATATATACTATATATATATATATTATATATATATATATATATTAATTATAAAATATATATGATTCTATAATATATATTTATATATTTATATTATATAATATATATATATATATATATATATATATATATATATATATATATATATATATATATATATATATTATTTTATTTTATTTATATATATAATATTTTATATGTCTATAATTATGATGATATATATATATATATATATATAATATATACGAAATACGGAATTTTCGCAAGAAAAACAACTTTTAAATTTACAAACTTTTCTCAAGATAATATAATTGTTAAATTATATCATTTTATTGAATAGAGATCAGCATATTACGCTCATCAGAATATTAAAGACCAGCATAATACGCTCATCAGATTATAGAAAGTTCAGATTAAGAACTTGACGAAATTCTAAAAGAATTGAATATTGGCCAGTGCAATAACAGTTTAGATTATGTGCACTGCAAGTTAGAACATTTAAGAGAGTATACTCTTGAAAGCCTTAGGTCTTCACTATAACTAAAATAGTTAGTTAAATAGTGGGATAATACACTAGGTTAATTTTTAAGCTTATTGAGAAAAGTTTGTTTTCCCAAGCTCAAAACGAAGTAGTTGACCCGTTTTTAGCTTTCCAGAATGTTAAATTAAAATGCACATACAGAACGATCTTCGAATAAAGGAATATTTGAATATTAAACTTTAATTCAGCACGAAGCTTAACAGTGAAAATTGTTACCGGCTCGAAGCCTTACAACGAATGATTTTAAATGAGAACTTATCAGTTCAAAAAATAAAGGCGAATGCAATTTCAAACATCCAGTGACGAAAACCGCTCTCTACTTTTTGCATTTGGCAACCCTCAGGTTTCCAAGAAATAACCTCTTTTTTGACAACTCTTGACTATAATTTTTATATCCTCCCGGGGGGGGATGGCTTCTGGCCTCTATAGGGCAGAAGTCAGAACTTGACTACTTGGAATGAATATTTTGAAAAACAGCTGCAGAATATTTAATCTGATTCTTCCGATGAATCATACATCAGAATATTTTTTCTTGCAGCTTCTGCAGCTTTCCGCTTAGGCCGACTATTTTTGATATCTCTATCAGCTGGCGTTGATGAACTTCCAGCATCCGTCGCAGACGTAGAAGGGGGGTTCACCCCTCCAGGAATATTTAATGATGGATTTGCTGGAAGGACAGGGACTGTGTTTGACGATGAGGGTGTTGAACCACTATGGGTCAAAGAAAGCTCTAGGGGATACAAATATTTGACTGGATACAAGCTGACTTGTCCCCCAGGAGTCCTGACGTACACCGATCTGACTTTATTGTCGTCACCGATTATAAGATCTACGACTATCCCCATCTGCCAGTAAGGACGTTCTTTCACTGGACTTTTGATAAGAACAACGTCATTCTTTTTGACTAGATTATTCCAGCTGACCTGGTAGAGATCTCTTCCAGTCTCTCTAAGACTGAGGAGGTACTCATTGTACCACCTTGTACGAAATTCTTCGAATTTTTCTGAAGAATATTTCAGTGACTTTACTAGCTCTTTCTTAGCCGAAGTTGAGTCCCAGAACTGATTATTTGACCCAGCTCCGGGTAATGCCATAGCGGTTTTTGACAAGGGTTTGATGAAATCGTTGGGAGTAAGAGGTAATATCTCATTTGAACTTGTGGTGTAGGTGAGCGGACGTGAATTTATAGCATCAGCGATATCTGACAATATCGTAATGAAGTCGAAATAATTCAACGAGGAACGTCCAATTGTTTTGAATAAACAATCCTTCACCACACGTATTAACCGTTCCCACTGGCTTCCTACCCATGGGCTATACAGAGGAATTCGCTTATGCGAAATCTGATTTTTTCTTAAAAACTCACTCCCATTTTCTGACACGAGGAAAGTTCCTAAGAAGTCAGTTCCTTGATTGAAGGAGCGCGCGTTGTCGCTATAGACACAGTCAGGCACTCCGAAACGATTAACAAATCGTTGGAACGATTGTATAAATGATTTAGATGACATGTCATCTATAAGGTCTAAATAGACCGCACGAATATTAAGACAGGTGTAAATGAGTATGAACATTTTTTGGGCTGAGCCAGAGCCTTTGACTTTGACCCACCAATGTTTGGTGTAGTCAACACCTACATGCTTAAAAGGCCTGAATAATTCCACCTGGTCTTTCGAATAATTGGTGAAGCGTGGGTACCGAAAAGCAAAATTATTGAACTTTTTGCAGATTATGCATTCCTGCAAAACATTTTTGATGGAGGTACGCGCTGAAGTCACCCAGAAGCCTTGGAGCCGAATATTTGTAAGAGTGGCTTGTATGCCTAGATGCTTACACTTATGATGAGCATCTCTAATGATTAACTTGGTGAGGTGGTGACTTTTTGACAGCAAGATGGGATTAATTACGTCATAATTGTAATAATTGCATCTTGACAAACGACCCTTGCTCCTGATGAGATGATTTTCATCCAAGAACAAGTTCAGATTATTTACCAAGTCCGGAACTTGGCCTGTGAAAGAAGGATTATTTTTAATCTCTTCTAAAAATTGAAGTTCTTTCGAGAATGATTCTTTCTGCATTGTCTGCAGACAATACAGACGTGCCTTTAAATCATGATTAATTGTCACACCTCTTGACAGGGCTCCAAACTGGAATAATAAAGCAACTACTCGATATAGTTTGTGCAAGTTTGAATATTTGGACAAATCCACTACAGGAGGTTCATTGCCACCTTGAACAACAGCAAAAACTGGAGATGCTATTTCCAGTTCAGCTGATGGCCAGTAAATACTATTTAAAGAGAGCCATTTTGGCCCTTTTGCCCAGAAGGACATGTTCTTTTGGAACTCTTTGAATGAAATACCTCTGGTCAGAAGGTCCGCTGGATTATCTTCTGTTCTGACGTAGAGAAATTTAGGACTTAACGAATATTCCTCTTGAAGCGAAGAGCTCATGGCGCGAATATCTTGCACACGATTCCTCACGAATATTTGCTTAACTTTCGAGATCCTATTTTGGATCCAATGAAGAGTTATCTGTGAGTCGGAGAATATGTTCAATTCCTTGAACTTGACACCCGACAGTCCACTTAACATTTGTGGTAAGCACTTTAATGCTAAAAACACAGACAATAACTCCAAACAGGGAAGCGTTCTTCCTTTTGCAGGAGCGATTTTTCCCTTTGACCAAAGAAGATTTGGACCCTCTGCCGCAGACGAGACATACACTACGAAGCCATAAGCAATAGTGCTTGCATCGCAGAATATATGAATACTTAAATCAGAGTCACTTGACTCAAATGAAGATCTTCTAAAAGAGACCTCCTTCAGAGAGTTAAGGTCCTTGCTCAACTTCTCCCATGAATTTTTGATTTCGGGAGCGATTATATCGTCCCACCCCATGTCCACTTCCCAAGTTTTCTTCATAAGAAGACGGCCTCGAACGGTGACGGGGAGGTAAAGGCATAGGGGATCGAAAACTTTTGAAATCTCCGACAGGAGCTGTCTCTTGGTAGAGACAATATTTAATGAAAAGTCACTAAGACTCAGACTATCTTGAACGGTATTATATAAATACCCTAAAACTCTTTCTTCATCACTTTGATGAGTTGCAAGTTTACCCTCCTCCTTGAATATTTCTTTGAGATCTGGACAATTTGAGTTCCAGGAGCACAAGTTGAAGCCCCCCTCACTCATACGTGAGGTGGCCTCTCGAAAAATATCTTGAAGTTCGTCTACAGACGAAGAAGTGTACAAAAAATTATCAACGTACAGATTATTTTGAAGAAGAGAGGTACAGAGATCAGGAGGGTATTTTTTGGCGTGATGTTGTATCACAGCCCCTAGAACATAGGGGCTGACAGCCAACCCGAAGATGATGGTGGCATAACGGTAAGTGAGTAACTCGCCATCAGCCTCCCAGAAAAAAACAGAAGCGATTTCTGTCCTCTTCTAACTTTAATTTGATCTGGAGGAAGGCTTTCGAAATATCCGCCAGAACGATGAATTTGTTCGTTCTGAAAGACAGTAACAACTTAAATAGGGAAGCGATTAAATCTACCCCAGGATACGATGCCTGATTAAGTGAAGGACTACAACCTATCTTCAGGCTGCAGTTAAAGACGGGACGAATTTTTGTCGTCACTTGAAGGGCCTGTTTTATTATAGGTCTGTGGGGTATCCAGATGAATTTATGATAATCTTTCGGATGCACCTCCACAGCCTCCACAATACCTTCTTTAAGGTATTCCTTGAATATTTCCCCATACTTGTCAAGCAAGCCTTGAGCAGTCAATTTCTTTTTGACTCGTTGCATCGTTGCAAGAGCAACGTGATGATTTGATGGGACCTGCTCAAGAATATCTTGAAACCACGGAAGTTCCACGTGGTACCTTCCGTCTCGGAACTCTATCCCTTCGTGGAATCTTTTGATGAATATTTCGTCAATGGAACCCTGGTCCCGCTCCTCATTGATACCCAAAGACTCTAATTTATAGAGGTTCTCCAGGCCCAAGTCCAAATCAGACTCAGTGTGGGTATGTAAGAGTGGGTTGAAGTACGAAGGTACCGGTTCCACTACAAGATTGATTACATGTTCCGGGACGTTCCTGACAGATCTTTGAATATTTGAAGGTATGGGGAGCTCGGAATTCTGTCATGATTTTTTGACAGCTTTCGGCGAAGAATTCTTCCCAAATATTTTTTCATTTTGGGAAGGTGACAAAAAAGATGTTACAGGCCCGAAAGGCACGTGCCCATGACAAGTTTCTAGGGCACTGCCCCGAATGCATTTTACGGTTTTAAAATGCTTTAATAAATGAAGAGCATCGATGCCCAGCAGCCCATGAATGTTTGAAACCCGGTCAACATGATTATTTTGATAGTGACTATCTGCCACTTTGAATCCATTTTGTGTAATATTTTTCATAGCCTCCGTCAGGCCTTTTACATAAAAGCCGATATCCAATTCGGAATCAATATTTACAGGTAGGCTAGAATATTTCCCACAACAAATGCCCATCTCTAAATTTAAAGACCGCAAGGATCTTAATTCCTCTCCCAAAAATGTTTTAATGGAGCTCTGATGACTAGGAAGACTATTTTCATTGACTCCCAATTTTTTAAGAATGCTCCTATGAAAATACGTGGACTGACTACCGAAATCGAGAAGCACGCGTACAGGGACTATTTTATTGCCCTTCTTGATGTTAAGGGAGAGAGTGGGCAGAATATTTTGACCCACGGATGAGGCTGCACCTGTATTTATACAGATATGATTAGAAGAGCCACTGGCTTGACCATTTTCCTCATTCGCGACTGATGTTGACGGACGACTATCTTCCGAAAAGCCACCGGACACGTTTTTACTATTTTGAAAGCATAGAGCCGTTATGTGTGATTTTTGTCCACATTTGCCGCATGGGTAACTAAGTCCATACCTCTTGGCAGGACACTTATTAGCGAAATGCTTGCTGCTTGAGCAGCTGAAGCACATGCGCAGCTCTTTACAGCGATCTCTCCTGCTTTCAGGAGAAGAATATACTTCACAAGAAATCATGCGATGATTTCTGTTGCAAAATTTACATTTCGAAATAAATGATTTAGAAGAATTTTTAAATCTCCCACTCTTTTGACTGCGTTCTGTTTCATCTTCTGACGATGAAGATTTCGAACTATCCTCTTTAGAGGAAGCGTTAAAAGCTGACGATTTAGCCGATTTATGCTCAAAAGGAGCACGATTACGCTCAAATCCCTTTTTAGGGGCAGATTTATTTTTTCCCCTCCCCTTCTCCATAGACTTGATTATTTTACCGTAATGCTCCAAGATTATATTAACGGAAGGATATTCATCCTGTGTGATTAATTTGAGCTCACGAAGAAAGCCAGTTGGAAGTTTGTCCACGATTATATGACTCATGAGCTTACAGCCCGCCGAAGGCTCTTCAAAGAAATCGAGTCCAAACTCCTTGAGCTCATGAATATATGCTCTCACTTCAGACAGGAATATACGAATATGTTCAGGATTATTCTCTAAAATAGGCGCAGAATCGATTTTATGAAACAGAGAATCAATAATATATGATTCGTCTAAGTAAAGGCTCTTTAATATTTCGAAAGCGACTTCCAAATTGGAGTCGACATTAGTTAAATGCTCAATATCTTTGAGCGCATTACCTGATAACAATGACTTTAAATACTGCAATTTTGCAGCGCTAGAAATGTCTTTTCTGGCCCCATAAACATTTTGAAAGGACAGAATAAACGAGCGGAAAGAATGCCGGTCCCCCTCACCCCTGAACTCTTGACACTTTATTGCAGGAATTTTTACTTCCTGTTTTGATGCATGAATATTTTTGATTATATTCTGCATCTCTTGACGTTGATATTCCGGTCTTCAAAGAGAAGGCCTCTGAAGCTGCAGAGCGCGCAGAACGGAGAAGAAGATGGCAAGATAACTCTTAAAGACGCCTTTTTGTTGCATACGCCATAGTATTGATTTTTTCATTCTGTGGTTATTAGATTAAATGTACCTGCTTCAATTATTTCCTCGCCAAAATTGAAGCGAGTTAGTTCATATCTGAAGAATGGAAGACGTTTGTGATGACTGCTCGATCAGGCATCAAGTTTTTAACTTCTCACAATTTTGATTTAATTTCTTCAGTTTTGAGGAAATCGATATTAGAATTATCTTCCTGGCTTTCCAGTGGCAGAAAGATCGAGAAGATTTTTGAAAATGAGCGTGATTTTCCTTTTAATCACAGCTCTCAGTCTCTTAATAGGGGGACAGTTTGACCTTTAACCTCTTATACGTTGTCCACATAAATATACTTCTGAAGAGAGAGTGTATTATTGCCTCCCTCCTCAAATTTATTTCAAACCGTTGAACACTGTCCTCCAAACTCTATTACCACGATTTGTACTTAGTAGATTACATCTTCGAAAAGATGACATTTTTGGTTAAAATGAATATTTGAAAAAAATCGCAAAAGCAAATATAAATTCGCAAAAAAAAAACGTCATTAAAAAAATGCCATACTTATTTATATGTAGCAAAAAAACGCACGATATTACCCACCACCTAAGATTAATAGGCAATGATGTCGAAAGGGACAATATAAAATACCCAAATAACCCAAAATAATAATTACCGCAAAGCATACTAAATTTTGCTGATAATATTTATATATATTTTTTTTATATAACCGCCAAAAAGATAATTATTTCGCAAACAAAGTTATATACCTTATATTTGAAAGGAGGAGAAGTCTTCGATTTTATTGAAACCATCCAGATTTGGTATCCCTAAATAATGCTGGACAGTAAACTAATAAAAATACTACAAAATTTATTACAAGAGACCACTTCTTCACAAACGCGAGCAGAATTATATATGCGTGAATATGACCTTTTATGCTAAAGATAGTATATTATATAGTATATATATATTATATATATATATATATATATATATATATTAAAGTCATGTAATTATAAAAAGGAAACATAATATATATATATATATATATATTATATATATATATATATATATATATAATATTAGTTAGTAAATATATATATATTACTATAAGTATATATATATATTTAAAATCTTTAATTTACAGGTCTAATCTGCAGAATATTTTCGAATCGAACGCAGATTATTTCAAAGCGCAAACTTCTGCAGAATATATAATGTGTGTGTTCAAACAAAACTAATCAGTTTTTTACGAAAGAAGATTTTTTAATGAGAAATATTTTTCTTTCTCAGAATATTGAAAAAAGCAACTTTGCTTCACACACACACAAAATAGATAAATGAAGTTACGAAAAATTTCCACGTAGGAAATTTATACTTTAAACGCCAGTATTTTACCGACTACGAAATACTAAATTTAAACTTTAAACGCCAGTAGTTTACTGACTACGAAATACTAAATTTAAACTTTAAACGCCAGTAGTTTACTGACTACGAAATACTAAATTTAAACTTTAAACGCCAGTAGTTTACTGACTACGAAATACTAAATTTTAGCGAGAAAAACAACTTTTAAATTTACAAACTTTTCTCAAGATAATATAATTGTTAAATTATATCATTTTATTGAATAGAGATCAGCATATTACGCTCATCATATTATAGAAAGTTCAGATTAAGAACGACGAAATCCTAAAAGAATTGAATATTGGCCTGTGCAATAATAATAGTTTAGATTATGTGCACTGCAAGTCAGAATATTTAAGAGAGTATACTCTTGAAAGCCTTAGGTCTTCACTATAACTAAAATAGTTAGTTAAATAGTGGGATAATACACTAGGTTAATTTTTAAGTTTATTGAGAAAAGTTTGTTTTCCCAAGCTCAAACGAAGTAGTTGACCTGTTAAAGCTTTCCAGAATGTTAAATTGAAATGCACATAAAAAACGATCTTCGAAAAAGTGATATTTGAATATTAAACATTAATTCAGCACGAAGCTTAACAGTGTAAATTGTTACCGGCTTGAAGCCTTACAACGAATGATTTTAAAAGAGAACTTATCAGTTCAGAAAATAAATGCGAATGAAATTTAATTAGAACTTAACAGTTCGAAATCAAAAGGCGAATGAATTTTCAAATATCCAAAAACCGCTCTCTACTCTTTGCATTTGGCAACCTCCAGGTTTCCAAGAAATAACCTTTTTTCTGGCAACTCTTTCTGACAACTCTTGGACTATAATTTTTTTAAATAATATATATATATTAATATATTATATATACTGATTGCTATATAGTATAGTATATATAGATATATATATATATTATTATATATAATATATATAATATAATATATAAGTATTATATATATATAACTATTATATATATAAAGTATATATATATTATCACAATATAATAATAATATATCAACCTATATATAATAAAAATCTATATATAATATATGTATTTATTATATATATTATATATATAATAATAATTTTATATGTAGAAAAAAATATTGTGCTAAAGTAGAACGAATTTTTACTCCTTTACGACGTTTTAAGCATATAAAATGCGTTTTTACTTTACTCTCATGAAAAATTGAATAAGTTTTATTTGCTACTTATTAATTCAATTTTTTATATATTTCACATTTCTCGTCTTTTTCTTATACTTTACCCTATATCCTTAATTAATAGCTAGTATTCAATATATATATAATAAAATCATATATATATTAATTTATAAATAATACATAAATAACTACTTTATAATTATCCTATATGAAACTTATATAGGTCATATTATATATTATATATTATATATATATATAATATTATATAATATTATATATATATATTATATAATATTATAATAAATACCTATATATATATATATATAACCTATATATATATATTATATATATATTAATATATATATATATATATATATATATATATATATAATACATAATATATTAATATATTAATATAATATATATATATTAATATTATATATATATATAATATTATAAATATATATATATATATATATATATTATATATATTATATTATAATAATAATATATATATATATAATATATTTATTATATATTCAGCCTCTTACTTATATCCTCTTCTCCTATATTATATATTCATATTATATATTATATATATATATTATATATATATTTATATATTTAATATTATTATATATATATATATATATATATATATATATATATATATATTAATATTAATTAATATATATTATATATATATGAATATATAAATATAGATATATATATATATTAATATATTATATTATATATAATATATTAATTATATATATTAATATATATATTATATATTATAATATATATATATATATATATTATATATATATTATATGATATATATATTATATTATATATAATATTTATTTATATAATATAACGTTTTAAATAAATATTACACCCACTTATCAAATAGAACTTCAAGTGCTTTGAACATAGAATATTGCTCTTGAGTGCAGATTTAATTGACTATATAAGAGTGTTAATGTAACTTAAGTGGACTTGTGTGTATCGCTATTATACTATTAAAACACGCGGCCCAAAGCACCCCTAAAGCCATTGCACCGCACCCTCGGTGGTCCTCTCGCTCAAAGTCTTACAGAGCCTCCCCACTGTTGATTAAAATAATTATCAGTATACCGCGCATGGCGGATCTATCTGTTTCTGTACTTCAAAGACAATATTTTCCGATGTTGTTTCGAATCGTATCGAGGCTCATGCTCTCAGTCATATTCGAGCTACTCACGGTGTGTGTTAATAAAGTGCGATCCGATTGAGAAATATGTAATCTCTCTGATATAAAAAGATTTATAGTGAGCTTAGACGATTCCTTACATTATTTTTTCGATTTATACATAATTCTCTTAATATTTTTTATAATTAGTAATATTTTCAATTCATTAGTGTAACCAATTATATTCCCGTCACAAATAATAATTAATATATATATTATTATAGAAGAATATATTTAATACTAATGTTAGAATAACATATATGATAAATTTATATGTAAATATATAAAGATCTAGTAATCTGATTATTTCTCATAATATGTTAACTCGTGATATAGCATACGAGCAGCAACGGAGTATATAATATTCAGTCTGAGATGAGAGTAGTATCAATAACGCCTCGCTCTGTTGTTGTTGGTATGTTTCTTGTTGTTGTTGGTCATGTGGATATTATTTTTATAGAGGCTATATATAAATATATATATTATATATATATATATATATATAATATATAATTATATATTAATATATATATATTAATTATATATATATATAATTATATATATATTAATATATAAATATTAATATATATTTATATATATTAATATATATAATATATATATATATATATATATATATTATAATATTATATATATATATAATATATAATAGTTATATTTAATTATATATATATATATTACAACTGTAACTACTACTGTTAGTACGAACTCTTGACCCATATATGATTTGATGTAAACCCAGATAGTCTGTGTACGTTGTTTTCTGTTGTTTGTCGTTGTTTGATTGGTGATGAAGGTGACGTTTATAGGAAAAGATTTTACTTTCATAATGATAATCGTTCAGGTTATTAATGAACTCAAATTCATATCACAATAAACCACGCACATTTGGTTAAAACGATGACGTAGCTAAGTTATATATATTATATATATTATATATATCGAATGGCATGTATAGATGAACTCTAAGATGTTCACGATGAACGAATCTGTGTGTAATATAATGAACGCTGAGCCTCAGCTATACGTGTACTTAAATACACATTCGATAATGTACTTCAAGTAGGTACGAAGAGAAAAGAATGTAGAATCTCTTTCAGTGATTCGAATTGTTTTCAGTGGAAAACTGTTATTTAAGCCATGTCTTTAAAGCGTTATGAAAATATAAAATGTGCATACGATGAATCGAATTGGTGATATATTATTAATTAGATAATTAAGTTTTGTCTACATTACAGCTACTACTACTACCTATGTTTAACGGCTACTACACTACTACAATTCCTCACTAACAAAATGTTATGACGGAACCTGCCTGCCATGCATACCTAATTCTAGGTTTAATTGTACTTCCAGCTAGCGTCGATCTCATGTTCCTTTCTTCCTGAGAGTTGTACACTGATTATTCTGAGCTGTCATATACGATCCCAGGTAATGTAGAATGTTAATTATCTTGTTACTGTCTATTATTTTCTATTGATAAACACAATGGGTGCTCAAAAAACTAGTTATATTAAATGCTATAAAGATTGTGTTTTTATATAGTGCGACTGGTTACTCAGTTTGGGTGAGAGAGTGAAAATAAATGATGTGGATTTGTGACCCATGCTCTAACGATCAGTGAAATATAAAGATTATGCAAAATTGAACGAAAAAGGAAGAATAGCCGCTAATCAAATAATGCTTTTCACACATTAAATAATAGGACTAATCCCTCGTGCCCAAGGCATGGCGGATAGTGGATATCGTATATACCTCAACGCGTTACAGTACTTAGGAGTGTCTATAGCAGAATTGTCTTATGAAAGAAAGAGACCCTTCTCGAGTAAAAACGTGTAGGTGATTTTATTTTAAAATCAGAAGTAGTAAAAGGGAGACTTTTTTATCAAGGCTGAAACGTTGTCATAGGTTGAGATTTCGATTTGGAACGTTAATATTTATGATTTAATTGTCAATCGTTTTCTCCTGCAGTCACCTAAACCATATCAAATATATGATAAAATTTAATTATTTTTGGTGACCTAACGGTTTTGTATAGATTGTTTAAAATATAAATTTATTACTAAAATACTTATAATAAAACAATAGGAATAAAAATTATTTATTAAATTATTTTGAAATTTTATCGATAAAATGTAGAAGTACAAACGGAAATATCCTGACCAGAATTGTTTTAATAATAAGGTAACTCCCGGTGGCTATGCTGTTTGATATGTAGTGTATAATTATATATATTAATATTACATATATATATATATATTAATACTAATAATAATATAATATATATAATATCTATATATATATTATATAATATATATATAAATATAATAATATATATATATATATATATATAATTTATTAAATTAAAAAATGGCCTCATCATCATATATAATAATATATATATAGATATATATATGATATATATATATTAATTATATATAATATATTAATATATGATAATATATTATATATATATATATGTATATATATTAATATATTTAATATTATTTAATATATTAGCACAGCTACTTTCATGAAAAGTACCCGTTGAAAGTAGACGTTGAAAGTAGTACTCATATAAAATTATATATATATATATATATTATATAATATTATTATATATTAATATAATATTATATATATATATATATATATATATATAATATTATATATATTATAATATATAATATATATTTATATACATGTATAATATATATAATATATATTATCATATATATATATATATATATATATTATATATAATATTATTATAATATAAAACATATTATATATATATAATATATTATAATTATATTATATATATATTAATTTATATATATATATATATATAATATAATATATATATATATATTTATATATAGTATTATATTTATTAAATCTCTCTCTCTCTCTTCTTACTCTCTCTTTTATTCTACTCTCTCTCTCTCTCTCCTCTTCTCTCTCTCTCTCTTACGTCTCTCTCTCTTACTAGCTCATACAACAAACCCCTTCAGCCTAATAACTACTAAGTACTATAAAACTTCATCTTTTTGTTCTTTTCCCTCTTCCATAGAATGGTGAAATACTTGAAAATTGTGATTACATTAATATATATATATATAATATATAATATATATATATTATAATTATATATATATATATATATATATATATATATTATATATATATATATATATTTAATATAATATATATATATATATTATATATATATATATAGGCGAGCGGAACGGGATTTTAAGCGCCTATATAAAAATTACGATTCCATTGAATAATATATATAGTATATTATATTATATATATATATAATATATATTATAATTAATAGTATATATATATATTTATATATATATATTTATATATATAATATATATTTCATACTAGATATGAAAAACATTAGATATTTCCGTTTTTATGTAATATGTCTAAATTTCAATAATAATAAAAATATTTTTTTATATATATATATATAATATATATTATCATATATAAAGATAGAGAGAAGATAGAAGAGAGGATAGAGATTATATATTTATATATATATATATATATATAATATATATATATATATATTATATATATATAATATATAATATAATATATATA
Organism: Trachelipus rathkii; assembly: GCA_015478945.1. NCBI lineage: Eukaryota > Metazoa > Arthropoda > Malacostraca > Isopoda > Trachelipodidae > Trachelipus > Trachelipus rathkii. The sequence continues at coordinate 6,433 of JABUQX010022612.1, read as the reverse complement.
TATATATAAATATATATATTATATATTATATATATATATATTTATATATATATATATATATATATATATTATATTATATATATATATATGTAACGCTTCTGCTTTCCATAATCTGTTCTGCTCTTTTCTTCTTTTTATTCCTTTCCCTCTTCTTTTTTTCTTCTGTGTAACAGTTAAGATACCGAAAATAAAATAACTGACCATGTCTCATTCATTATCTTATTAAGATAACAGTTCTTAACAATGATTCATCTCTTCTTTTTTCCACTATCTTCTTTTTCTTCTTCTCTTTTTCTTCTTTTTTCTTCTTTTTCACCTTTTTTTTTTCTTCTGGATTAACAGTTAAGGAATACCAAAAATAAAAATATCTGACCAAGATATCATATATATAAGTGAATATATATATATATATATATATATAGAGATATATATATATATATATATATATACATATATAATATATATATATATAGATATATATAGTGATAATATATATATATATAGATATATATAGGTATATATATATATATTGGTGTTAGTGGCTTAAGTTTTAATTAAAACTCTAACCACCATTCACGAAAAAAGAAAATATGATGGAAGGGGGGTTTCAGCCCCTTGCCACCAGGCGAAGAGAACTTAGAAACTATTTGTTGAAGAACAACTTACGAATTAGAAGGCAGGTTTCACTTAGCTATAACTCATGATTTTTGAAATTTTCTTCTTTCTGTAGAGAATGTTCATTTTGAACGTATTTCATAGTTAAAAATTGCCAGATAAGAAAAATGTGTAGGCTCTACTCTCGAAAAGAAAATGTAGCTCCTGCTACTCCCGAACTTCCCCATATATAACCTAATAATTTGACAATTTTTATAAATTTTTTATACAAAAAATTCTCATTATGCGTTAAATAGAATTTTTTCCTTTAGGTAATTAATTACTGTAACTTCGGACAAATGATATATTCTCTTATGAAAATACATTTCTCAAGACACTTTTTAATCTAATTTAAACAGAGTCTATCAGAGTTTCGTTCTGTTCCAATCTTCTTGGAGTCTTTCTTTCCATTACTTTGCGTCTTTTTCTACTTTTTCCTTCCCTTCTCTATTTTTATTCTCACGTCCTTACTTCTGAGGTTTTATATATATATATTTATTAAATATATATTATATATATAATATATATATATATATATATATATAATATATTAATTATATTGAATATATATATATATTATTATTATTTATTATTTATATTATATAATTTATTTTTTATTTTTAGATTATTTTCGTTGTTTTTTATTATTCTTATGACTATTTTGATAAATTATATTTAATTTAAATTATTTTATTACTTAAAACTATTATTATTATATTATTGTTATTATTAATATTATTTATATTATATTTAACTCTTTATTTATTTTTCATCTTTTTCTTCCGACTCATCTCTGTTTTCTTCGACTTTCAGTCTATCTTAGTAATCTTGCATTTTTTATGAATGCAAAACAAGATGTATATAATGTAAATATGTGTATTCTGTCTTATTTTAAAAAGGTAAAATATCTTAATATGATATATATATTAATATATATTATTATATTATATACATATATTATATATATATATATATATATATATTATATATATTAATATTTATAATATATTATATTATATATATATATTATATCATATTAATATTATATATAATTAATATATAATTTATATATATATATAATATATACTATATATATATATATATAAATATATATATATTATTATTTAATTTATTATTATTTATTATATTTTAATTATATATATTATTTATATTATTATTATTAATATATTAATTAACTATTAATTAAAATATTAATAATAAAATAATATTTAATAATAATATTATTATTATGTATTATTTATCTGCGCTAGGCTTACTCCTCAACATTATTATTTATATATATAATATTTATATTATTATCAACGCTCATATTATTAGTAACGAAATTTCCAATATCAATCGAAACAACTGGCGCCAACTATTATAGTGGTAACATATATCTCACTGAGCGTTAGCACAGTTAGGAGTACGACAGTGGAATCTTAACTCAGCGAAAATCGAGGGATACGATATCTCGCCATGGCGAGAGGCACCGTTGCGTGTTCGAGATTATGATAATTTTTTGTTAAATGCGCGCGAGCGAACGCACAGTGTGCGACGTCACACAGCGTGTGACGTCGAGTATTCGAGCGAGAGAGAGCAGGCGGGCGGTCGAGGCGGGTGGATGAGCCAGGCAAAAACGACGGGCGCGGTCCCCCGCAAGGGGACACCGGAAATGCGCGGAACCCGAAACATTAAGTACGTGTACTTAATCCACTTTCCAAGTTTGTAGCGTGTGAATGCGACTTACAAGAAAATGTACTTAACAAGGACAGATGAAGTCACCGGTGTGAAAGTAAGTTAAGCTCATGAAAGTAAGTAGCTCGTGTAATAAGTAGCTCGTGTTGCACGGTTTAGGGTTAGTAACAAGTGTACTTAATGCACTTCCAAGTGTACTTAACTACACCGATGACGTCAGCTACTTTCAGTGAAGAGGCTGTGAAAGTAGCTTGAAAAGGTAGCTCATGTGTAAGTAAGGTAAGCAATGTGCGCTCTTGCATCGCCTCGCACGATGGTATAAGCTCGGTGTGTGTGTGTATGTGTCTCTCTCAGCCTTATCATGGAAATATAGCTTCCAGGGGGCAGCGACCCCACAGGGTAAAACGGCGTACATGAAATGTACACCAAAAAAATAAGATAGCCCACCCTTGGGGGAACTCGAAAAAACGCTTCACGTCTTTTCCTGAGTCAAGCGGGGCGCCGCTCGCCCCCAATGATTGGGATATGTGATGCGTTACTACTGACGTAGAAGTGCGCAAGCGGGCTCTGGAAACGATGCATATGCGCCTGAGTGCCGCCCGGGCTGCAGTTGGGCTTCTGAAACGCAGCTTATATATTTTTTATGAAAAATGTTATTCTAATAGTGATAGCTAGAGTCTTGATTTTTTTATTATTTTCTATTATACAATAAAAAATTGGAAAAAAAAAAAAAATTTGAAAAGACTCTACGGAGGAAATAATTAACTTTTTCTGAATTTGTGACAGTTCCTTACAAGCACCGACTCGATATATTTAGCTCTTGGTCACTAAGTAAATTTTTCTTTATTTTTGGTCCAAATGGTAAATTACTTCAGATAGAAATTATTTAATATTTTATTTTTTTTGGACTCTGTTCACTGTTATAAACTTCTCGTCCCCTTATCTTGATGGTTATTTTCACATGATTTCCTTTATTTCAGTGAAATCTCTCAGTATTTTGCTAGCAACATAAACCCTCTCTCTCTCTCTCTCTTCTCTTCTCTCTCTCTCTCTCTCTTCTTCTCTCTCTTTCTCTCTCTTCTCTTCTCTCTCTTTTTCTCGCTTCTTCTCCCTTTTCTCTCTCTCTCTCTCTCTTCTCTCTCTCATCTCTCTCTCTCCTGCTACCAATTACTACCATTCCATGATGATACAGATATATCGATAGACACCCATTTCTTATTTTTAAGACATTAAGGAATTTTCGTCTGAATAGTCTTTACTGTTAGCAGACAGGTTTAGTTTAAAGTTACTTGCGAGTCTTTGATTTTATATTGTATAAAATAACTTAAAAAATTCCAATTTAAAATCTCTATTATATATATATATAAAAAGAATGTTTTCTATATGTAAATTATATAATATAAATAATATAATATAATATATGAATTTATATATTATATTATATTATGTATATTATATTATATATATATATATTATGAGTATATATATATATATATATTATATATATATGGTTATATATATTTTATATATTATATTATATATATATATATATATATATATTAAAAAAATTCTATTATATATATATATAGTAAAAATTGGTCATAGAATATAAAAAGGACAGATTTTTAAAATAGTTTCAATTATATAGTATTTAATCGAAAAATTAATAATTATATAGTATATTATAATTATAGTTACTACTAAATTAACTATATATATATATTATAAATATTAATATATTAGTATTTAATTAAAAATATACATAATATATATATATATATATATATATATTATATATATATATATATATATATTAATAATCATAGAATATAATGATATATATATATTATATACCAATATATTAATATATATAATTTATACCGTATATAATATTATATATATATATATATATATATATAGCAGAGATCTAAGTTTAAAAGTTACTGCCATCTTTGAATATTTGTATATAACTTAAAAAATCTCTCGCAAGCTTCACTCCTTTATTTCAAATCGCAATTACTACCATTTCCCATATGATACAGATATATGGATAGCACCATTTTATTTTCAAGACATTATGGAATTTTTCCCTAAATAGTCTTCTGTTAGCAGAGGTCCAAGTTTAAAAGTTACTGTCATCTTTGTATATTTGTATATAACTTGAAAAATCTCTCGCAAGCTTCACTCCTTTATTTCAAATCGCAATTACTACCATTTCCCATATGATACAGATATATGGATAGCACCATTTTATTTTCAAGACATTATGGAATTTTTCCCTAAATAGTCTTCTGTTAGCAGAGGTCCAAGTTTAAAAGTTACTGTCATCTTTGTATATTTGTATATAACTTGAAAAATCTCTCGCAAGCTTCACTCCTTTATTTCAAATCGCAATTACTACCATTTCCCATATGATACAGATATATGGATAGCACCATTTTATTTTCAAGACATTATGGAATTTTTCCCTAAATAGTCTTCTGTTAGCAGAGGTCCAAGTTTAAAAGTTACTGTCATCTTTGTATATTTGTATATAACTTGAAAAATCTCTCGCAAGCTTCACTCCTTTATTTCAAATCGCAATTACTACCATTTCCCATATGATACAGATATATGGATAGCACCATTTTATTTTCAAGACATTATGGAATTTTTCCCTAAATAGTCTTCTGTTAGCAGAGGTCCAAGTTTAAAAGTTACTGTCATCTTTGTATATTTGTATATAACTTGAAAAATCTCTCGCAAGCTTCACTCCTTTATTTCAAATCGCAATTACTACCATTTCCCATATGATACAGATATATGGATAGCACCATTTTATTTTCAAGACATTATGGAATTTTTCCCTAAATAGTCTTCTGTTAGCAGAGGTCCAAGTTTAAAAGTTACTGTCATCTTTGTATATTTGTATATAACTTGAAAAATCTCTCGCAAGCTTCACTCCTTTATTTCAAATCGCAATTACTACCATTTCCCATATGATACAGATATATGGATAGCACCATTTTATTTTCAAGACATTATGGAATTTTTCCCTAAATAGTCTTCTGTTAGCAGAGGTCCAAGTTTAAAAGTTACTGTCATCTTTGTATATTTGTATATAACTTGAAAAATCTCTCGCAAGCTTCACTCCTTTATTTCAAATCGCAATTACTACCATTTCCCATATGATACAGATATATGGATAGCACCATTTTATTTTCAAGACATTATGGAATTTTTCCCTAAATAGTCTTCTGTTAGCAGAGGTCCAAGTTTAAAAGTTACTGTCATCTTTGTATATTTGTATATAACTTGAAAAATCTCTCGCAAGCTTCACTCCTTTATTTCAAATCGCAATTACTACCATTTCCCATATGATACAGATATATGGATAGCACCATTTTATTTTCAAGACATTATGGAATTTTTCCCTAAATAGTCTTCTGTTAGCAGAGGTCCAAGTTTAAAAGTTACTGTCATCTTTGTATATTTGTATATAACTTGAAAAATCTCTCGCAAGCTTCACTCCTTTATTTCAAATCGCAATTACTACCATTTCCCATATGATACAGATATATGGATAGCACCATTTTATTTTCAAGACATTATGGAATTTTTCCCTAAATAGTCTTCTGTTAGCAGAGGTCCAAGTTTAAAAGTTACTGTCATCTTTGTATATTTGTATATAACTTGAAAAATCTCTCGCAAGCTTCACTCCTTTATTTCAAATCGCAATTACTACCATTTCCCATATGATACAGATATATGGATAGCACCATTTTATTTTCAAGACATTATGGAATTTTTCCCTAAATAGTCTTCTGTTAGCAGAGGTCCAAGTTTAAAAGTTACTGTCATCTTTGTATATTTGTATATAACTTGAAAAATCTCTCGCAAGCTTCACTCCTTTATTTCAAATCGCAATTACTACCATTTCCCATATGATACAGATATATGGATAGCACCATTTTATTTTCAAGACATTATGGAATTTTTCCCTAAATAGTCTTCTGTTAGCAGAGGTCCAAGTTTAAAAGTTACTGTCATCTTTGTATATTTGTATATAACTTGAAAAATCTCTCGCAAGCTTCACTCCTTT
>JABUQX010022611.1:20000-79455 GCA_015478945.1 Trachelipus rathkii | reverse complement strand
AGATTTCAGTTGAAGAATTAGCATCAGAACAATCACAATCATAGAGAATAAGAGGGTGATGAACTGCAGATTTGCAGAAGTTGAAGAGATATTTTGACAAGAGGCCAGAAAGGTTTGTTAGGAGGAGGTTAGCGCACTTTCGTTTAGCGAAAGTCCTTTGTTTATGCGACTATGATTCTAATGATGCCAAGCTGAACTTGAAATTTAGCGAAAGTATAAGTGAGCGATAATGTTTCTACTTATTACGCAATTCTCTCTATCTGAATTGGGCGCGAGAACCAAACACGTTATTACATGGATTTTGAGGAGAGGAAGAATTTTAGACGAAGAGAATGGACCGTGCTTATTTCTCGAGCAATCTTAAACCCCCCTACTTTATCAGCAGAAACCGAAGCGTCTTTAGATTCAAAGCAGGCAGTCATTAACTCCAGGGGTAGTTTGCCTAGAAGCGATGCATAGCCTCTCATGTCAACCCATATAAACTGACAGAAACATGCACTTAAGAAAAAATATGAGCTGCAGGAAAGAAAGCATTAAAATTAGGCCTGTAGCAGACTTTACCAATATGGAGGAATGGGATATCGGGGTCCAAAGGACTAGCCGGTGAATATAGTCAAGACACTATTTTTCAGAATTGAGTGGACAATCAGAAATATTGTAAGCTACCTCCATCCTGACATCCCCAGTATGAAAGATTCAAACCCACATAATTGTTGTGTATATCTATATTGAAATCTCTTAATAATCAATATTAATTAGTTTAACAAAATTGACATCATTTTTTTAACCAAAGTTTTTGAGTGCTAGATACTTATTTCCGAATTGTATCTGCGAAGATTTACGTTATTGTTTTGGTTGATTTTTTCCCTCCTCTTTTGTTGCGTGGTTTGTCCTACTTTCTATTTATGTTCTATAGTTTTTTATTATTATATTATTATTATTATTATTATAATTTTTATTATATTATTATTATTATTATTATTATTTATTATCATTATTATATTATATTATTATTATTATTTATTATTACTTATTTATTTTTTTTTTTTCTTGGTTTATTTTTTTTTTTTGTGGTTTTATTTTTATTAATTATAATGATTATTATAATATTTTGATGTATCACGTTTTACCCTCCGTTCCACCAGTTTCTGTCCCTTCTCCTCCGTTATTCTGTACGTACTACCCTACGAGGAGTACTTCTTCCTTCACTGCTATTCGCTTCCACCCACTTTGGATACGGGAACCGTTCTCCTAAGCTATCTGCTACTTTCGGCACGGATTAGCTTCCAGAAATTTGACTCGGCACACACACTTTGGTCTTCCAATGTTTTCCTATCATCCGATGACACCATTCCTTACTTGTCCTTCAATTCCATCTCCCCATCCTTTGAATGGAAGGCACCTTATTGGAAGGACCCAGCCCATTCCCAGTCTACTAAGAATTCTGGCAATGATGCGCAAGGAAATCTTGAAATATAAGGAATTGTATAAATGATGAACTGTCACGCCCCTTTCGAAGAGCCCTCTCCTGTGGTGGTCAGGATTCCCTTTCGTAAGCAGGATTTCGTAAGAAGCTTCCTGCTGGTGATCTTTCTCTTCCCCCAGGATTTGACATTCCGGTCAGTGGGTCATATCCAAAAAACATTAGTTATATTGTCACGGAATGCCTGAACATTGATTATATTACCATTATATAGAAGTACCTCTAGTTCCGGGGAACTGTTTTGGAAATTTGCCAATGTAAGAGAACTAAAGAGGTGATTTCGTAGGTAACATCCGCCGTTGGTTATGTTTGTTTACAAGAACTGCAATTTAGCATCCAAGACCTTTTACAACCTTCTTCAAGGTACAGGAGGCCTCTTTTTCCCCTGAATCGTGGAGCCAGCGTATCTAGAGGGAGGCAACGATCCTGCTCACGAAACTTGATTCTCATCACCACAATTCCCCTCTTATGCACTCTCTACATGCGTAGCGATGGAACTCCATCTTGAAACACCGCTTACACTGTCTTTCAGTGTATCTAGTGCCCACGCGTGTAATTATTACCATGAAGGAGGAGTAGGTCTTGCTCAGCACCTAACGCGTCTATTCAAATACGCTAGCATCCCCCCAGTTTTCCGGGCGCCATGATAGGAGTCCTCCTCTTGACTCGCAGTTCGAGCGCTCCCAACCTTTGTAGGGGAGAACTGAGTGTGTAACGTATACAATAGCCCTCTCATTACCCCCAGTTGACAAGAATATCTCCTGGTATTTATAGCGAACACGTCATCCGCACGTCTGCTTGCACTGTCCTCAAGCACTTTCACCGGGTGTTTCATTCACCAACTGGTCTCGACTCCCTGTTTTAGTTTCAAATAAAAAAATAAAGAATTAAAACGACGGTCGTTAAATCGTAAACAGGTACCTATATATATTTTTTATGATCATTGTCCTCACAACTTAAATTTGATGGTTTAAACTTTTCGAAATAATGAAAAAAAAATACAAACACTGACGGAGTGTTCCCGTGAAAAAAGTAACAAGGCACCAAAATGCTCACTTCTTCGTTAGTGCTTAGGGATTCTCTTTGGTAGATGCAAAATATATTGGTACTTTTAGATCAATTTGGGTGGGAACGGGTCCGTAATTTTTCCCCTTCGTGTGGGAAGTGTAATACCACTAACCTAATCGGTAGATACCATCTAACTTCAGTCAACCCAGCATAACAGAAACTTTCTGACGTTGGCGGCTACGACAGAGCGTGACTGGTCTTCTGTATCATCAGGCACGTTACTTAATTTATCGTTCTCCTGCACTACCTATATTCTCGTATGCCGGTCGGAATTCACGATGTATTACCAAATAACCTTCAGGAGAGAATCCTCTTAGGCAGGCTAATGATAACCATATACCCAATATTCAATTTGTGGAAATCGAAATAGCCAGACAAAACTCCACTGAGTAGGTGATAATAAGATAAATTGAAATGAGAGTACCATCGGGTTTATACATCTGTTTGCAAAGCCGTATAAAATTTTAATAAGCTATGGTTAATTACCATACAGAATCTGAACTTACAACACACGTATCATAACCTCGAATTGCTTTTTAGTAAAGAATTTAAGCAGTGCCGTCGCATACCTACGCCCACGTTAGTTAGATATCGGCATCATGAATCGAGGAAGCAAAAATTATTTTCGCAAGCTAAATGTTTCCGTTAAATTCTTCATATCTCTGTGTCATCTCTGCTCCGGGGTTCGTAGCTGCTGAAATGAAAAGGCCAATCACTTCTGCTTTCTATTTTCCTCTTCAAGCGGCTTCAGGTATCATGAACCTTTTTCGTGTCCTTAGCTTCACCTCGTGGTTGAGTCGAATAATTTTCCTTCCTACCCCATAGTTGAGAAGACCTTCCATTACTTAAGAACATATTGCATGCAAGAGATGGATACTCTGCTGAAGCCCTGACTTGACTTTCCGTTCAGATGACTAAAGAAACATGCGTATCATCCTTCATGCATTTGGCATTCCATATTTCTAGCTCTAAAATAATAGTAATTTAATGGCTACGGAGCTTGGATTACATGAATAATATATTTGATCCCCATTTACCCAAACCTAGGAAGGAATCTCCAACTTAACTTACTATTTTAATCTATCGCCCAATGTTATTCATTTACTGCACCCCCATTAGTATATTATAAAGCTCATGGAAAAATTGATTTAAGTTACGTCTATCATTCCCAGTATTGAAGGAATACCCATGTATATTTTCTTAACTATCAGTTTGTTTCGTCACCATTTCAGTCACTCTATAGTTCAGAATCCTCATCCTTCGTAAAGATCACCTCGAATCGATTTCGTTGAGTTGTTTGCTTTAAACCAAACAGAGATATCGCATTGGGACCGCTTTATCCTTTGACCCCTCTCGAATAGCACACGCACTGATGCCACGAGTACAGCAGGTATTGGTATGGGGTCTTTTCTCGAATCACCTTACATATGTTTTCTTTGGCCCTTAAGAGGAGCAGATTTCACCTCTTGCCAATTCAGGTTAACTTGACATACTGGACTCCTCTTCTCGTTCTTCTAGAGCCCTTTGTTTTGAACTTGGTTTATTTGTGATACAGCGATCTTCGATTGTGAGAAGGAAAAGTTTATATATACATAGACGTATTATGGGATTTGCTGCTAGTGTTCATTGTGTGTAAATGAGGTGATGTTATGCTCTTTCGCAGGAGTTTAGGTACTACCAATTGTGGTATCCAGGCTATTCTCCAATATCATCGACACGTTTGGTGGGAGCACGCTGACCTCCTTTTTTAATGCTCTGACGATAGTCTTCCATGTTTAATAATGCGCTTTAGCAAAGAGTACCTTTTGTATAAAGGTCTGCACTCCAATGTCAGCTCGTCTTGGATGACAGTACTGGAAATAGGATTTTCATACTGGAATGTTCTGCACAAATCAAGGACTTCTTACATTTATCTATCGTCACCAATAATACATAATAGGTCACCGTATCGTTATTCTTGTTGAAAAATCCATCTCAAGTCATGCTTTTCTCTGTAAATACAATCCCCTGACCTTTCGCAATCATCTCTATAGCCAACTCAAATACTCGTCTCCTCACATCCGTCGTTATTACGATGACTCTCTATAATTGATATGTGTGTCTGTGCACACGCGAATGAGTACGCCTCGCGTTACCTCCACGCACTATTATTGGACTCGACGCCACTCTTTTAATTTAGTAAATATAAGGCATAGTTACCACTCCGCTTTACAATTGTGATTATATACTTTACTCGTGATTAAACTCGTTCTGATGCTTAGTCTAGACTAAAAATATTCATGTCTTGAGATGCTGGGTCTCTAAGCTTAGACCTCGATGATGTTGTCCTTCACATATCTTTGTAAGCAAGTCACCTCGTCAAAGGAATCATAGTTTTATAACATTTTCTATAAGAATGCGCACCATCAAAGATTACTAGATCAAAGTATTCCCTATGATTTTAGCCATGAGAGCATTTCGTTCCTCTCCGAGGAGATGCAGCCGGAGGTTTACAAGGCAGGGAATGATTGACAGCATTCTATGCATGAGTCCCTGCGGTGAGTGTTACTTCAATCACTTCGCTTACACTACGTCTTACTTATGTCATTTTAGACCACTTACAGGTCTGCATAACTATCAGCTCCCTTTTGATTACTCCTAGTAATATATAGCTTGCTTCTATATCTATCAACACCACTCTTGTTTATTATTATTTGTTGGGGTCGTTAATATCACATCTTACACTTTTCTTCGACCTTCTCGAGATAGCACTGTCGAATCTCCAACTTTAGATTTCCTCCTACCTAATTCTCTCATTAGTGGGTTAGTATACGAGCACTACCTGTGTTTCCAAAGGATCCAAATCTTACTAAAAGAACCGGTAGTTCTTCCGGTACACTTTGAGGGAATTCTTCTGTACCTTGGGGAAGTTCATATGTCCGACTCTTCTATTAGCAGCTTTCACATCTATTAATATGCAACATCTGGAATTGGATGTGTGGTCTTGGTGGCTGTGTGTTCGGACATCAGGTATCACACACCTTCCACCGTATTTATCCGTCGTTTTTTTACTGCAATGGAATGACTAGATAGCGGTCAGTCAACAGCTGTTGAACAGTACTACTCTCAGTAAACAACTTATTGTCACTTTTTGTATGATTCTGACGTTTACCTGCTGTCTACCTTTTTGTAGTATACCCATTCATTTCAACGATATCTCACAAGATCTCGGACTCTCTAGACGTTACTAATTCCTTCACCTTCTTTAGCGCAGCCTACACTCGAACATCAACACACTGCGGACAAAACTTTTTCTAATTCTTCTTCTTACTAAATTCAAATTAACACGAAACTGTCGCTCTCCGGTACGTTCTAGTAATTTTTGATAGTGACGTAGAGTTGAGACATTTCAGTTCTGTTAGATATTCCAAGATCACGTTCCATGATGAGTGTTACCTGGAGACACTGAAACAAAGTCAATAAGTGTTAAACAACACGAGCAAGACCACGAGAGATCAATAGGTCGCCACCACTATACTGCTCTCCTGCTGGTTCTGGTAGCCGTGCGTACTAATTTCCTAGGTGCCTCGTGAAGATTGTCTCCATTCAACCTACTACGTTCAGTTTGCGTCTTCTAGTGCCTCCCAGGATGCAAAAACTTCCATTGGGCCAAGACGTGAAGGGTGTTGAACACAAGTGGAAGCAAGTACGCTGACGGAAACGATCACCGTCGGTAATTACGCAGCAAGATAAACGACTAGCGGAGGTGCAAAACCATTGCACCAGATTGTTGCAACATCATACATATCTTGCAAATGTTGCACGCATACTGCCAGGCGGGGATCCCTGCCGAGCGCGAAGCGCGTCGTACATATTGATTTGTATTTTATGTAATGTCGAGATTATATGCTGTACGTTATAGTTGACAATTATAGATTTAATTCTTCACTATATATAGTAGAGTCTTTATAAATTGTTACCTACCCTATCTATTTTCACACCTGATCCCACGTTCTTCCTAATATCTGATATGTGTGCAGTTCCACCGTCGTGTCGCTGAATATTCTCGAGTAGTCTGTTGATGACGCAGTCACTCAACATTTACACGAATCACTTGTTCATTCACTATACACACACATACCAATGTACACCACACACACACACACATGCAACAATAACTGGCAATAGCACGTACCACTTACCAACACACGCATTATTTTTTCTTTGAACATATCCATCCTCATCGGACATATGCTATGTTAGCGCGCTACCTCTACTTTTTGTTATTGTCCACTTCTCCCTACGCACATTTGTATCATAAGTTGTCAAAAAATAAGACTATTAGGATCGTATTTCAATCATCTCCTCCCACATCTATCACTTCGCCACCACACACAAACACCATACGTTTCCGACGCGCGACGCCCGTCTTCTATGGTACCTCACGCTACTGTCCCGCACAGCCTATTCGTGCATTCCTTGGTAGCAGCCGACCTCGCTTTCTTCGCCCTCTAACAATCCTGAACACCAGACATTCCGATAAAGCCAGGAACACGCCACTCCGCCTCGGTATATCGCGGCATTGCTGTTCTTAATTGGTTCTTGAAATATTCTTTATCCTGCGTTATTCTGCCTCTTCTGGAAGCGGTTCGCATTAACGATACTTCATGTAAGCGTAGTCTTAGGGTTTCTTTACTTAACTCCTTGAGTCCCTCGGATCTCCTTACTGGTTCTCTTAGTTCTCCCAGTCCTACACTTTAACTTTGAGGTTAATTTAATAAATCAACGGTAATTGGACAGGAGATTAGGGAATTCTTAATACCCTCCTTTTAGTCTGCCTCCGATCACCCTAAGTATTGCAAGAGCGTAAGGTCTCATATAAGGTCATGCTTATTATGTTCTGTCCACTCGTCATATGATCTCCCTGAGCACGCTGTTCAACTACTTGCATACTTCAAATTCTTCACATTATTCACACATTCATAGTTCTATATCACACCGACATTACTTTGTAGTTTCAATCTATCATAGCTTAGATGCATTTGTTTGTACGTTCAACAATACTTAGAGGTAAAGTATGAAAATTAGAGAAGAATACTGCTTTCTTTCTTAATTCATTCTCATGAGAAGTGCTTTAAGCTCTTGACTCATTACAAATATTTTACTCGTGTGCAGGTAAGAAAAATATTCAAGTGTGATAGCTATATTCCTAGTCGGCTTAACTGACATAGAATTTATTTAAACACTTGGGGCTGTTCCCATAACAATTCAGATTCTGAATATATGGCTGGGCAACTTGCAACTTATGGTTATATGATCACAGGTATGTTAATGAACACATTAAGATAAATCACGACCCTAACTCCACTAAGTAATATATTATCTAAACTTATAATAATAATACCTTATGCAAATTATATTACAATTAATATAATGTTTTATTTTAACTTAATCATATAATAGAGTAATTACAATTTGGGCTCTTGTGTGCAGGACCCCACCATCAGGAAACGGCTATTCCGTCAATATTAATTAACTTAAAATTCAGTTGAGAAGTTGCTATTAAATTAAAAAATGTTAATAGTTTATCAAAGCAGTTAATAATGAATGAATATGTAGTCCAAACATACAAAGGAAAAGGCTCATAAGCATTTTCAGTTTATCTAATTACTATGGTAGAGAGACTATCGGAATTAAATTATGTAACCGGTCTAACTATCGGATTATTAGTTTTTTAAGAATATACTATTGAACTAATAGGTAAATAAAACATAATGGAGTGATAATATAATTATACTTACGTTACTAAGGGTATTAGTACATATAGTATATAAGGTATCATTTACCATTCTCATAATGACATTGCCCTTGTGACTTATAATGATTGTAAAGATACGTATAACTATATAATTATATAGTATTGTGATTATTATTATCTCAAATGTAAGTTATTATTAATTAATTATACATATATATTATATATTATTATATAAATTGACGCATGTATCTATTTTCAGTTACTGGTACCATACGTATATAGTAAAAGTAAATTTAATCACATGGGTGCTATTTCGGAAATAGATCTTAACTTTTGAGAAGATGTTTCTTACAGCATCCTGCTAGAATCTCCATTGTTTCAGTTGTTCCTTTTCCAGACCTTCCATCGTTATGCGAAGTGTCTGGTGCTCCCTCTTCGTTTCCTTCTTTTCTTTATATGTCTTCATTCTTCGATTCTTACTCGACAAATAGATCCCACCACACGTGCCAACAATGGAACAGGACAGCAACAGCCATTAAAGCATTAACAACAGATACTAAAAAAACAACGCTAATGCAAGCAATACGACAATCAAGGGACGATGCCAAACATCTGCAACACAAATGTTAGCAAAAGCAACAAACCACACAGTTAACTGCAAAGATATGCCACAACAGAAACACAACTCAACAACACAAGCACGA
This sequence comes from Trachelipus rathkii, assembly GCA_015478945.1. Classification (NCBI taxonomy): domain Eukaryota; kingdom Metazoa; phylum Arthropoda; class Malacostraca; order Isopoda; family Trachelipodidae; genus Trachelipus; species Trachelipus rathkii. Next base: position 70,463 of record JABUQX010022611.1, on the reverse strand, counting down.
CGACCGAACAAGCAGCCGAACAACAACCGAAACTATCACTAATTACGATAGCACATTGACTAAATTTTTTTCACTAGGCCAATGTATGCTCGAATCAACATATAACAAACAAGTAATAACTATGAAAGGCCAACGCACGTATCATCCAAATAAAGTATGAAAAGTGTATTGAATCCCGATCAATAGACATTATATGCAGATCGAGTGGCATTCGTGCATCAGATGAGTTCATATCGAATTGCATCCGAATATTCATTATATTCTACCCAGCTCAAGCTCACATGCACCCCACTTTTATTTCGCCACACACACTACAACCACCCTTTTACACACTACACACTATCAACCGTAATGTACGTGCAGCACAACCCACAGTCAAGGCTGCGCACAATTCGAGGGTACAACATCGACTACACTAGCACACACATAGACATTGAACGTTATTCACAAGCTTCGTAATTATCAAATCATTAATTAATACTGAATTGAGATTTGTTACATTTATACATTAATTATCTTTACATCACTAATTCATACAATCTAATCCTTCTACTAACTAACCTAATCGAATCACATATCAACTATATCAATTCAACAGTTAATCACCCTGTTCATATCACCTTCCCTATTTATTTTCTCTCTTATCACCCACCATTCTCCTTTACCCTACTCTTGAGCTGTGCCATTGCCCATACCCCCCTTTATCTTGTCAGTGACAAACATTAATCAATCATCTACTCTCTTCTCGCCCACACACACACACCTACGTTAGCGTTAGAGATTTGCCCCACCGCCACTGCCCCGCAGCCTTCGCACCGTGACCCGTTTTCGCCTCCGCCTCTGCCTCTGCCGCCGCCACCCCCGGTTTCGCGGATATTGTATACTCGTTTCGTCCCTTAATCGTTTTCGCACTGTGTGTTACGTTCTCACACGGACTGCTTTTACTCTATCCCCCTCTTAGTTCCCCCCACCTTGTGATATAATAAAATTGGACGGGATGGAACTCGAATTCCGTCCTCACGGTACGGCTGCTCCAGCACGGTGATCGGCAGAGTAAGTTGATAGGACCTATTGACCCATGCTATGCGGCTTTCAGCCTTATTTGAACAATCATGTTAATAGAAATTGGTTCAAATTGTGTATTAAACTATAAATAATGAATAAAAATTTTCTTTCCAAGCAATCTTTGAGCTTCAGGTGAAATTTCAGGCTAAATGAGGTTTGTGGCAAAAGGCTTAACTCGGAGAAAAGTATCCCTTATTAGTTCACCGGTTAATTACCTTTCGTACACTATTCTGACTGATAAGAACCCCTGGGCTATAAAAGAAAGATTGCAGTTTCCTTGACAAAATTAAACCTTTACTTTAATTATATATATTATATATTATATATATAATATATATATATATAATAATATATATATATATATATAATATATATATAATATAATATATATATATATATATATATAATTATATATATATATTAATTATATTATAGTTAATATTATTTATATTTATATATTAAATTGATATTTCATTATGTTATATATTAATCTGCATATCGATACGTTATATCTAGTAATATCATAAATTAATTTATATTATTTATCTATTATTATTTTTATTAATGCTTTAATATTTAAAAATAAAAGATGTTTTTATACTATTTTTGTTCTTTTTTATTCTTTCCCGATATCTCACGTACATGTTATTCCCATTTCGTGTCTTTCTTCTCTTTTTATCATCTAAACCATCTACTCGTTCTGATAATCACTTTAAACAATTCTCGAACCGAGTGCAGAGACGAATAGTACAAAGAGCCATAACAGTCTCATAAATAATACGGCCTATTCACACTACTCTATATGACGTCTGAGAATAATAAACAAACACAACAATCAATCCCTCTGGTTCGTCTATGCAGACACAGACTGAGATCAATCCGAACTCACCAAGAGCAACCTAGACCACAACTAACTCACATACATACTAACCACACCTGACAATCTATCAGACATTTACTAGGAATCAGCAAGACACTTATAGATCCAAATACACGACAATCCCATCATGGAATCGATGTACTTAAATAGCCTATCCGTTTTCAAAACTTTTTAACTCTCCGCACTGCTAGAAAGTCGAAGAGCTAATGATAAGTTGGATAGAATTTAGTCTTTTGATTCTCTTTACTGTCGATCCTCTTTATAACCGTTCTTCTTTTCCTCTCGCTTTCCTCAGATATAGATCTATACCACTAATATTGAATTTCATTCTTTATATATGTGTATTATTATTATTTATATTATTATATTTAATATCCTTCATTATTGAAATAATTCAATCTTATTATTATCTTATATAATGGGACTACGTTAATTGAGATGTGCAACGCACTCCGTGCGCTTTGTCATGGAGTGTGACTACTTTTTTTCCTGAGAATGAAGATGTAAGAAGAGTGAAAGAGAACACGAAATAGGGAAGCATGGACAGAAGTTATTACGACAGGTGTAGGATAGAGTGAGAGATTCAAGAATCGATATGAGAGAGTACAGAGAACGAAGCAAGCACGGAGAGGATGGATTTAACATGGAAAGTGCACGGAGATGAAGTATGAGTGAAGAGAGAGAGAGAGATCGCTTGTGTAAAATCTATTGATACTTGGTTTTACTCTCATAAGCATCGTTTCTCCGATCTGAATTTATTTTTTTCTTTTACATTCCCTATTATCATCATTGCGCATCATTAAAATTCAACCTCAGCCACGAGAAATACAAGGCAACCACGAGTATATTAAAATCAGGCACGAGCAAAGGAGCAAAGGAAAATAAACACAGCATGTACATCCTAACCTACACTCAAAAAAACATACGCGAAAGACCAGCAATCGCAGACTACGTACAGCGAAAACGATGCTAAGGCTATGCGATGCAAGGACATACTAGCAACTGTTTCAAGACAAGCATTTGAAACTAAACACTACACAAGACAATTAACTCATAGTATCTCACGCTCAATGCCATCGACACGAACAAGACATAAGAAAGAGGTACCAAATCAGTCATGAGAAGGGTCTAGGCTACTGGAAGGTGATGACTAAAAGAAACAAGCTATGAATTAATGTTGTAAAAGCTTAGAAGAGTCTGTATGTGTTCTCATTACCTATCTTTTATACCTAATCTGTACTGTTCATCATGTTCGTATTATTATTATCTTATATTATTGTGTTTAATACGTTATGGAGTTAATTTTAATTACGACTATCATAAGTAATATTATGTATTGTTGATAGATTATCTAGATAATATATGTGTATATTAATATCGATTCTTTTATGACTACTTACCGACTTCGTTGCAGTAGATTGCACAGTCTCCCTTTTCCACAAATGGCTTCCTTAGGATAATACTACTTGTGATGTGCCTTGAACGAACGCATGCTATGACTTGACGGTATCGCAGAAGGAGACAGAGAGCAGAGAAGAGATGAGAGAGAAGAGTGAAGAGTAGAGAGAGAGTGAGAGAGAGGATGAAGTATGATGAGGAGAGAGGGAGGCTTGAGATGGTGAGAGTACATATGATGCTTGGCGGGGATAGAGGCATACTGTGATAGCAACATGAAGTGAACATGAGAGTAACGACATGAGAGCATAAAGATGGAGAGCCGTAAGGCGATGAGCATGTAAATAGTTATTTACAGGTGTATTCTATAATTCTCTGTTAGTTCTTCGTAAGATTACCGAATTTTTTCCATTTCTCTGTAGCTTTTCATTTTTTTTTTTATTCTCATTGTTATTTTTATCTATTACATCACCAATAATACCTGACAATTTTTAACGAGAAACTAGGTACTCAGCAGTTCTTAAAATGTAAAATTGGCACATGTTAAAATTAACACTATCATTCAAACTAAATCTACAACGAATGTCGAGAACTAAACAATCAAAAGAACATTCAGCAAAGTGTTACAAACACAACATAATGATAGGTATCACTTCAGCCATACTATTAAAGTACTCATGACTCATATGTTAAAGCTAAAAAAGCTTATACTCAAGACTGAAACACGCCACTCTGAGCCGTGCACCAATGTTAAACACAAATACGCGTAGACACAGTCAAAACTGGATAGGCAAGTAGCTAATCACCAAATAAGCTATATGAATATATATAAGGTTTAAAGTTTTTAATCTATTAGTAAATATCTTTATTTATTTATATTTGATAACTTTAATTATTCTACATATTATTATTTTACTTCTTTTTATTATTATCAATTTTATTCTTCATTTATATTATATATATTTATAATTATTTATATATTATTATTTAATGCTCATCTACACATATGTATTCGTAAAAGTTTATTGTATTAGTTTATATATTCATGTAGCACGTACTTTACGGCATGGATGTGGTGTTAAATTATATCATGTTTCTCTACCTCAGCTTACATGTCTTATCTATTGCCGCGGTAGGCGGCGTCCCCTTTTCACCTTGGCTGCGTGGAAGGAAATACTCTATTTTCCGCAGTAGTAGATTAGCTAGATGAGATAAAGAGAGGTACGGATTAATTAAGGAAGAGAATGGGAGAGAAGATTTAGTATTACGAGGCAAATACAGGCCTGTAAGAAGAGTAGTTGAATCTATGATTGGATCTCGGTATATTGTGAAAGATGTCCAGGTAGAAGCGCTCTGTATAAATGAATATAATAATATTGGCAGTAGACAGCTTCCCTGAGAGGTTAGAAAAAAACGTTGATAATAAATCTCATTGGTAATATATGTTTTAACCCAACAAGTAACTTATGAGAAAGTCATATAGCCATTCTGGGAGAACGACTGCAAGCAACAAGATATACGAAGGAAATACTAAGGATGCAAACGATTTACACGGTAGTCATATACCTAATCAATTATAAGATACAGTATTCTGTATTTTTATTAACAGAACATTGTCATCAAAAGCAGGATATTAATTGAGACTGTTTCCTTTATAACACTCTTTAGTATCACGATCTGTGGTCGGATAACTGCAAGAGATTGATGTGAAGTCAGAGTCTAAAATGTTCTAGGTACGCCAGATGTTTCCCGTCAGCAAGAAGAAAGGTTATCGGTTCCATTGATTAGAGTTAATAAATAAACAGTAAAGGTGTACTGTCGATACTTAGACCGATGATATAGACACTTGGGATTAGCTTATTCGTAGGACACAACGTCCTCAAAGGATTCCTCTCGAGCTCCTCAAATTGTGATATTTTATGCAAGTTCTACGAACTATTGATTACAGAAACTTGTTGGACAATCACTAGACTAACATAAATAAGCACGCAGTTCACGTTATTTATTGTTTGAGTTATACACACAAGTAATTGTATAGCACTCCTTATAAAACAGAAACATTCTAACATAGACTGATAATCTCGGCTGAGGATAGCGTCAAAAATAATCTGTGTATGTTTTGGATAAGATTATCATCCAGGTGTATTGTGTGATAACTACTAGTCATTAAATTCTATTATAAAGGGGAATGTTTCCTTTATATAATATACACTAGGCTACACAAGTTATTTTAGTGAATCTGACCATTACTAGAAATATAATAATATATATATAATAAATAACATTTTAACATTATAAAAATAATTACTATTCACACGTATAATAGGTCATCTGAAAGAGTACATTACATTGAATAAATGAAAGATTATGTAATAGATCACGGATAGACAGGAAGGCAGTTGGATGGTGTATTATCTTCATGTCATTTATCATTTTTCATTACATGAATTATATTAATATGGCTTCCACTTACTGATTATACCAAGTATTATGGATCATATATATCACTTCATTATACATATGAATAAAAATAGGTTCGTCTTAAATTAAAACAATTAAGTTAAATGACGTTTCCAACTTTACTATCATGCTATCACCGAACTTGGTATAAAATCAATCAGTTGTCTGAATTACAAGTACTAGCTCGTCATCGTGATAGTACTATGAAGAGACCCACTCCCAGCAATCAGCCTTTTCATCAACCACCATTGGCATCATAATTGGATAAACGTGGTATTGTATATTTAATCTAGCCTGCCTTACCTTGCACAAGCCACCCTCTTCAACAGTCCCTGCCCGACGTCACGAGCTCATGCAGCAAGTATGCATCGTTTCTTCTTACAGTTAGAGCAAAGTTTAATATTCGGACTAGACAACCTTATTGAGTGAGGGCTGGCAATCCTGAATATTCTTAATAATCCAGTTCGTAAGACGCCAGCTGTAGGACTAATATGCCTATTAGCTATTGTAACGTGCATTATTTAAATCTATCGACAGATTTATATTTTCATTTGCCAATATCCTTTGGCCAAATCGAGCTTAGTGAAATCAACGCCATTAAACTTAACTGATCCAAGATCAATATATTACAGATGGAGTTGAACATAGTTTCTCGACGTCCCATTCACTTTCTCAGTCTAGATCATGCTGAACAGTCGCATGTAATATAACCATTACATTCATCATTGATGCAAATTATAACAACACTCCTAATTGAGTTAAGTGTGTGCCACCGGGGTGATCTTTTAAGGATATGTACTCTATCTGAACCTAAAACTGCACAATCTCGAGATGTCATGGACCTGACACATGTATACACAAGAAATTTTTTTAAAAATTTAAACTTTAATAAGCCTTTTGAAATTTTACTCAGCAAACAATAGATAACGACCCATAATAGTCTGCCGCTCGTTTTAAATCATACGCAGATTGTGAGAATGCACACCACGAGTCTGTTCAAACACTCTACTACAGTGGTTACTATCCTCCTAGACACGATACTGGAATAGCCTTCAAAACACATTAATAATCAGTTCTAACCCACCCCTACACACGTTACAAAACTGAAGGTTAAATACAATCACTAACGTGAGATTGTAATGAGTGACTAGTAACCTATTTAAGTCAATCAGAGAGAATCTCACGAGTTCATATATAGTAATAAATATAATTATAATACTCTAGTAATGAGAGAGACTACTTATTTTGACACACATAGTACCCTGAGGTATAGTATCGATATAAAGAATATATATTTACAGGTCATTTACTCTTCATTAACTTAATATTTTTAAAAGAACAATAAAAATTAAGCTTGGGGGGATGTAATTGTATATAGTTATGCGTTATATACTAAAATTATATTAATTAATATGTATATATATTATTGTAAATTATATAAGATAAGTATATATGATTAATAGAAAAAAAAAAAGAAGATGGGTTGTCAAAACAATTGTAATGCGGTATTTTTTTATTTCCTAGATAAAGACTACTTTCCTTCCAATGTACTCGGGCAGAAAATCTTAAAGGTTAATCAATATTTTGAAACTAAATATAAATCTTTAGCTATCGAACAATATATTTACACAATCATTGGAAGCAAGAGAGTAGTCGCGATTTTAATGAGAAACACTACTTTAAATTGAAAATTAAAGAAAATATCAGCCACGGCATTTCACAAAAGCTAGAGAGCGATTGGCTGAAGACTATGCCAACCAAAACTCTTCACGTTTCGTCATCATATATAATCGTGATTAATACGTTAATCGAGTGTTATTAACAGTTACAAAAAACGTATGATTGATGAGCTGATAAATATTTATTCTCATACCTAGAAATTCAGCCAAGGCACTATACTCTAAGTTCATCACAGCTTTTGCAGAGCATGATACGAACATACTCATGGATCTTATCGAGGCTATAAACATACGTCTCGAATTACGTTGTCTTCGTGTGCTTTATAAGGGAAGGGAATATATGGTAAAAATTTCACACAAGCCGTGTACTATTCTATCATATACAATATCATCACCGTCGAGCGCTGTGGTGTTATAACATTATTCATTAATTCAATATACTTAATTATAAGTTATGCTAATCAAATTAATAGTACGTATATATATAGCTGTAAAAGATATTGTTATATGTTTAGAATACATATCAGTAAAACTACTGCAATCTCCTTTATTCATATTCTAACACCTTCATCAATGAATAATATTATTCTATATTATCATTTACATATATTTAATATTCAAAATTAAAAAGTTTGCTATTATATAATAAATAAATATATATAATATTGTTCATAGTTTTTTGTTCTAGATATTTTTTCACTTTCGACTGATCATAGATATGCTAATTAAATACAATTAAGATATGGTTGCTTGTTGTAGCTTTAGAAAAGCAAAAATATTGAATTTAAATCTTTTACTTATCATTATCGTTTTAGCTATCATTTAGTCTATAATTAAATTATTAACTAATAAATGATATACATTTAACTAGTATAGGCTTATATCTGATCTCAAAATAATTTTCAATTTAAAGTTTAAGAGGTAGTTAGTTTACACAGATAAATCGATATATAACATGACGTTATAGTATAAATTGTTTATAGACTTGCATAGTACTTATAAGCCTGCTTAATAATTAAGGTATAGTATATAGATTATTATAGTATTTATAGGAATTAACCTGAAAATATAATATTGATTGCACATAATACCTATATTTGCTTTTATTATACTGTGCTTATAGCAAAGTATAGGACACACGTTATTAGTCTTTACAGAGCCATTGAGTATAACAATGTACAACAGCTGGAGCAATTGTATGGTTCAAGTTTAAACGTACAATTATCCGACTAAGAGATACCTAATTTTCCAGTACCGATGGTCGGATAATGTCTTGAAGAGACCTTTTCTAGGCAATTAAAATACGCTTGCCATATGGTAGAAGAGTTATAATCCCGACACTAAGGTGCACTTTGCACACGCTCTGGAAACCAGTGGTTTGGTTCACTGCGTAATTACACTTGACTTGACGTTTTGAGAAAAGTTAGTTTAGCGGAAAGCCATATTATTCATAGTGAAGACGGTGAGAGCGAGATGCTGTTAATTTATCACCTCTACCAATATTATTTAAACCTGTTCGTCAGACAGAAATAGAAAATTTTCATATTGTTATCCCTTCAACCGCTGAGCCAAATCACCCATAGGCCGCCCTCTGTCTGCATAGCGCTTGGTATCCATGTTTCAAAACAGCTGTGAGCAAGCTTCCTATAGACGGGTTGAGAAAATGGCGATCACGAATATATATGGTAGATTTGATTAGGTTATTTACTTATTTAATAATCACGCATTAGTCAAATTCACGGGAAATTGAGATTACACGTCCGCTTTTATACATACTTGATTTTACTCTCATTGACATAATGTGTGCTATTACTATATTGATCTGTTTATAGGTAGATGATTTTATCGCGTTCCTATCAAATAACTATGGGCAAACTTTGCTAGAAAATGCGTATGTAAGAATAAAAAAATCCACCATGAAAAGTAGGCAAAGTTACCTTTAGGGAGTTTCACTTTGTATCTCTTGAAGGCTTCTGGTTTGTAGGGTAAAGTCATAAGTTACTTGAGTAGGGTTTGAGCTATGGTTTCAGCTCGGACAAGTATGACTGGGATGCGAGTACTCCACTTAAGTTATCATCATTGTGAGCGCATTAGAAGTTTTATGCTTCTTAGGGCCGGGTAAATAAGCTGAAATCATCCCTCTTCTAACTACTTAAGGAAAAATTAAAAGAGAACACGACCGTCCATACAGGCTCAGTTATTGCAATGGAAGCGAGTGATGATTACAGTAATGGTAACATGCATCATTTGCTCAGACATGGATGAGACATAACATGTATTGTTTCATTATCTTAGTTTTTAGAGAGTAGGCAGAAGAATACAGCGTTACTATCTAAGGAGAATATATTTCGCAAGAACCCTTTGAACCGTGACTAAATCCTTGAACCGTCATGAAAACAATCTCTCTCATACCTAAGAGTAATTCTGGTTATAATAGTTTGCCTTACCACTTGAGACTACAGAAAAAAGATTCTTCTTATCCATCTGCTCATTACTAACTCAATAATATAGATACACGGATTCCATAGACAGTACTAGATAAAACAAATCTTATCCCCTCGTAGAATAGATAGTTGTTCGAAAAATTATGCTTATACGAATATGGGTTGTCTTAGCGCGCTTTAGCTGCATTGTTCAGCCTCAATCTTTGAACGTTTCCATTTAAAACCACACGAACTTTTGGAAAAAATCGCGGTGAGACGTGTTAGCAAGTCAGTCAGAAGAAAAATAGAAGTTCGAGATAAGAATGGTCTATTCATTAGAGGTAAGATATAATATATCTCATCATAAAGGACTTGATTGTAATCTAAATGTCTGCACTGGGATTCGTTGCGCAGTACTGCCGATAATAGTTCACTGTTGAAGAATGGTAAAGAGCATTGTTCAACTCGGATTTTAAAAGACAAGAGCATAGTAAGTGAAAAGTTTCGAATTGCTTTATATGCAAAGCTATAAGGGATGTCTCTAAGCTCGAAGCGTAGGAAGGGGTTCGGTCTTATGCTAAACAGCTATTTGTCAAGTTTTCAATTTGTTTTAATAATAACTAAAAATGAAGAATAATATCGTTAGATATTGATGCGCTCTACGCTACATTATTGATTTGGTGCTTAGAAATATTGTTATATTGATTTGCCGAGTTTATTTGGATTAATCAGGTGTGAAAGAATGATAGAAAGATTAAGGTAACTTCTTATATTATCAGAATAAACAGGTGGAATAAAGGGGAGAAATAATGGTTACTTATAATTACTTTGAAAATGGTAATTGTGGAATTTAAGTAACAAATTGAATATGAAGTTAGCAAGTATGTTTTAAGCCGTCTTCGCAATATTCAGGATAAAACTCACGCGTAGGCATATACTAGGAGATTGGAAATAATCCAAGATCTAGTATGGTAGAATAGAAATATAGAGTTTACACTAATTTACTTTCCTATTTTACTGACAAGGCTAGTCTTAGGAACTTTCACGAGCTGGGATTAGTACAAGAGAAGAACATAGCATCTTGTTGAACATGTGAAGGAGATTCACTCTCAAGTGTCTTAGGACTGGAAATTATATGGTGAAGAACCCAATGTGCGGTCTCAGGAAGGTATACCACACGACTTTCAGTATTCTTAAATTACATGTTAGACCGAAAGAGTTGTAAGTTCACAAATGACACAAATTGCGCTTCAGTAAGTCTAATATCGGGAAGTGACTCATCAATACGTTTGTTCTCAGATTTGGGCCTTCTTGCGCTAGAGAAGTTTCTTAATCCATTCCCGCATCGTATATTATAATTTATACTTGACGCTTCATGACCGACTTTCACCGACTCTACTGATACGATGAATATCTCGATTACCCTATCTTGACCGTCCTATTGCTTTTCCTAATTGGTGACACTCTGCGAAACGTCCTTGTAACATTTAACCTGGACCCGTGATCTGTTTACTTGTTACGTCTTATTTTGACGTTTTTAACGACGTCATGCCACTCATCTTGTGGTCGGGAAAGCAAGTCTAACGGCAATCCCACTTTATAAATATAGGAATAGCAACGAGAGGATGTGGGCGTTAACTTATAGTCAAGCTTTAAGTTATTCTATGCATCGTAGTGCAGCTCTTTCTTATGGACACATTTTATATCCTTATAAACCCTAGGATAAGTTCACATCCCCGTTTCCTTTCTTGAAACTAACAGTTTGGCGGCTTGTGTCGTACTAATAACATAATAAAGTATTATAACGATTTTTTGTGATTGAAACTAATTGGTATGTGAAGAAAACAGGCGACTTTTTATATAATCACTCTACTACAGATAATCAGTGGCGATGCACTTATATCCTTCCCTTTTTATGTTCTCTCTTTATTGCGCATTGAGTTTTAATGATTAAAAACAACATATTACTATCTCACCAATCTTGTCAATTTTGAATATAGGAAATGTTTATAATACAATAATTATCCATAGCGTATATTGATGGACCAGCAGTTTCTTTTAGTTCATCGGCATGAAAATGACTAATTGCTTATATAGTGAAACTCGGGAAAACATCAGTATGTCAATATGAAGTCACGTAAACCTAAGGGTTTTTATACATCAAATAGGGGTAATGTAAACCTAGCAACTGAGCTGTATTGAAGTTTAATTGTTCACAATCTACTGCTTTTTTTATGCGACTATTTACCTGATACTCTCAAGGTTCATGAGACTATCTCTCTTGAATTGAATTTACAATATACGACTTTATCCCGTTTTCTGAGCTATTGATAAGGATGGTGAGTAGTACGATATTATTATATTATTGACTATAGTTGTATGTCATTATCTATAAGAACTTACAGGACCTAACTGAGGGGTAAGGGAACGTACCCCTAATATAACTCAGTTAGAGATTTTTTAGTTGATATGTACAAATCCAGGTTGAATTTCTTTTTATCTTTCACTAATGTAAGAGAAATTTTCGATATTACACATAACTATCCGCTCACCAGATAATAATCGAGGAGGCACAAATACATCTAGATGATTAATTGAAGTGGCGACAGCATGGGTCTAAGCATTCAACCTACGGACTCGGCCACTCGTGAAGTTTGTTAATGTGAGTGTTTTCTGAGTGTCTAATTTTCATTACCACACTACTGCAACTGCATGTTGTCGAGTGAACTGAAATGCATTGCATAAGACAATGTAGGACGTCTTTAGTAGCAACTAGAATACGCGACAGTTCTTCATGTGTGGGAAAGGAGTACTGAAGACGACATTCATATAGTCGGACTGGTTGAAGAAAGAGGAAGTTTTCAGAAGGAACCCTAACGATGAAGAACGAGAACAAGAAAAATAATGGCTTGTGCTCACAATGAAAGGTTGTGAAACCCACCATTTTAATCCTCTCACAAACCAGTAGTGTTAATTCAACCTCCGGAAAGAATAGCTTACGCACATCACGAGCAGTCACTATCGTCAAAATTGCGCCGCATAAGGAAATTTTGTTTATAGTACTCTACGCAGCTCGACCTCTACGAGGGCTACAAGCACCGTTACAGAGGCTCAGAAGGGAAATGATAGCCATGCTCCAGAGTATGCTGGAGCAGGTTGAAACGATACCTACCAGGGTAGATGATTAATGACTATTACCTTACTTATATATAGTTTAAATATATTATTAAAGTTATTATGTATTATTTGATGCTATATATATAGTCATCACATAATGAGTATATATATACGTCTAAATATATATCTTATTATGATAACTATAATATATATACATATATATAGTATATATAGATATATATAGTACTTATATATATATAATGAGGTAGTTAAAAGACATTTTGATGTTATGAAATTAGGATCAATGTATATGTTCTTTAGCTTCACCGACGTATTTCTTTGCTTCGTTCTGTATGCCCTATTAATACTCTTGTACTACTAAACTCTAATAACTTTAGATCATCAAGTAGACTAGAAATACTAATAATGAGATAATGATACTAATCTATACTTGTCACCTAATGGCCTACACTCTTATAAATAAGTTATACTAAAATCAGATGTGAATGGAGAATGAAAGAATACTACTTTGGCTCAATAATTCAATTTATTTAAACCTAGAATGTATGGCCTCCAAATGAATGTGAAATAGGTGCCAGTAATCAGAATATCAATGTGAGAAACCGACGTCCTCGATTCTAGCCTATTTGAAATTGAATGGTAATCATTTTTTGTTACATGCAGAAATTGAAAAATCGATCATCTATATGCTACTGTGGAATTCATTCAAGAATACGATCTGTGAACTTGCGCTGGATATAATAAGGGACATAAATCCAAATTGCTATATATTTTTTCATCTCCATGCTTGGCTATACCTCCTCCTTCTCAGTGTAAAGATAGTTATAGTAGGCAAAGGAAGCTTTCAGCCCATAAGTAATAGCATGGAGAGAGTATTCATTTGTGCATCGAGATCACATAGAGGAACTGGTCTTGAGAGCTGATTTTATCACTAAGCGTATTGCGATAGCCGCAATCCCTGGTTTTAGAAGAGGGTAGGAGTGAGTATCTAGGTTAAAAAGCCATAAGAACAGGCCTGCACACGAAGTGCAAGATATAGCGACAGGAGCCAATCCTCTAGCTTGTTCATGTAAAAGGCGAGAATTGCCACACACGAGATTTTCCGACACGAGAAATAGATACGAATAGAACGTATAAAAAACGCACAAGAATGAAAGGACTGTAAAATGACAGGTCAGGTGCAGGTTCTAAAGTTAAAGACCGCAGGAGCTTGTCACAAGTATAGTGAAAAAGCCAAGACGATAAGAGGGAGTCCTGATAGAAGAAGAAGTCTCGCAAGAACAATCACAGTTGGCGGAAAAACCTCTAAGGCTAGAAGGCCCAGAATCTATCAACAAACGTATTTGATGGTATTCACCATGTTTATAACACTCGGCATGACTAGGTATGGCTGTCTTTAACGTACAACCTTTTCGTTGGCTAACATTTGTGTTATATAAAGGTGTGCTTTGTCTCATTGTTAATCTGATAGTCTTGTTTCTTTTATTCGAGGCCTAGACACCGCACACGAGCAAGATCGCATTTGTTCCTTCCACCCTGCCTAGTCCAGACTTGCTGGCCCAATCGCAGTCGTAATCCTTGGGTTCTGCTCTTCTACGACTGAACACTCTCAATTATCTCAGACATTTAGCCCCCGCCTCGACCGCCGTTGCCACCGCAACTTGCAGCCAGACAATTTAATTTCCACACACTCCGATCGATCCTCAGAACTGCACGCTTCATATAAACAGGAGCGTTCCAAGGTTACAACATTCTTTCAAAGAGATTCGAGATCATCAAACACAAGTATATACTAGAGTTTTATACGAATCACTAATATACGTGTTTTATTTTCTTTTTCTTTTTGCGTTAAGTAAATTTGTGTTGTAGCAATAACGAACTCACTTCTTTTGCATACAAAACGTTATGATATGATGGCAACGAACGTCCGCGCTATTTTGTGCACAGGGATGCTGCCCTGAGACCATTTCACTATTTTTCGCATAATGCGTGTTTTTCTTAAATCTCTTTACACCGCGCGAGTATCTGAACTTCTACTAGTCTTGTGTTTTTAATGCAACAGATTGATGTGTTTAAAACTCACAATGTAACTCTCCGCATCAGTCACCAAGGCTAGTCTTTGTCTCCACGACAAATGAACGTAAGATTTAAAATATTTGATATTTTTATTCATGAACTATATAGAAGATATAACAGTATATTTCTTATTGAATAACCTATTAGAGAAAAGTGTATGTAGCGCTGACAACAGGAATGGTATGATGCATAAATGCAAGTCTAAATTATTTCAATCATGATGTGTGCGTTTCCCCTCTATTATAGCGCATGCATTCACAGAAAGCATGTGAATACGTGTGCACATCATTAGCAGCTCTTAATGACAAGGTGACTAGCCTAGTAAAATAGAAGTCAGATACAATTAACACGTTTCTCCAGACATAGTTGAAATAACTATACCTCGGTCGCAGTTCGTGCTTTAATAAATGAGTAAGTATATAATTAAATACCATACACAAATGGAGAAGACTTAATAATTCAGCCACTGAAGAGTATACGCAATTTATTACTGGTGAGATGCCAGATCGCTTGTCCCGATTTAAGACTCCTCCTATGAAATATAATATTTTTCATCATACTTAATAAAATTATAAAATAGTATTTTTTTTTTTTCTACATACTCCACACCACCACACCTAAGTGAGTCAATGTTGCCAGAATCCTATATCTCTCTATAATAAAGCTTGGATAGAGAGACTAGTTTTCTTACTATGTTAGAAAGGTGAATTATCCCCAAAGCATTTGGAATTGAGAAGGTCGCTTTTAACAACCACAGCCACGTACCCAACAGAAGAGTGTGGAAAACCAAGTATCTTAAACTCTTCACTCACGGTTTAATCAAGCATAGCATTACCAAATTATGTTAGCGGGAAATCTACCTCAATGACATAAGAGAAACGTCAATAATGATGGATATTGAAAGCAGGGATTTTATAATAAACCCCGCTTATTTTTCTAAACCTTATCTTGTGTCCATATTTAGTAATAACCTACAATCATTCCACTCATATCAAATTTCGTGCCCTTTACAACCTCACTTAGGGTGTCGTTTACATGTGAATGGGCAGGCATACGGACGTGATTATGAATGAAATGTCGTATAATGGGTTACAATCTCTATGTTCGCGACCTTTCCACCGACCTATTAGCCAACACTGTTTCATGTGGTGAATAGCGGTACGGGTATGAATCTTGAAAAATACGCGACGAATAGTAACTTGTATGCGTTTGATCTCAGCGCAGATCTTTCAGCTTTGTAACTGTCAAGTCATTTTAAAACATCTGAGAAAGGGGACAATTAGGCTCAATTCTGTTTCATTTGGTGGAATGATGCAGAACATCCATCACCGTTCATGCGTTTGATTCTGGTAACACCCTCAACTTATTGAAAATGACCGAGCCCCTAATGTGCTTTTGAATTACTAAAGATGAATGAGAAGAAATAAAAGTAACTGTTTTTAAAAACGAACCTCGATTTTTAGGGGTGTCTCGCTGATTAATGAAGTAAGTTCTTGAGGTATGGAAGAAGAAGCAGCTTCGTGTCAACACCTTCACATCGAGATGTGGAATTCGTCGGCACACTGGATTTCCATCTACAAGGAGAATAACGGAAGAATGCTAATACTGATTGATTCTTTAAAACTTGTAAATCTGATATTCCTGGCATAAATCATTACATCAATTTCCTTTTAAATGTAACAATAATAAATTCTATAAAGAACTTGTTAGGGCTGTCAGCACTTCACACCTCTAGTTATTCGCGGCAGACCTTATTGCTATTTATCTTCATTAAGTGTTTTTTAAACGATATCTTTGTCACCATATTATTTTGTAAATTATTTTATCCTTTGCTCCCTTATACAAAAAATCTTCTTCTTCTAATCATCTTTTCTCTCTCTCATCTTCTCTACCCACTCTCTTCATTTAAGTTCTTTTCTCTCTCTCTCCTCTGCTTTTTGGAATTACTTTATCATATGATGTAAAAGCTATTTATAGATATTTATAAAAATAAAACCAGAAATATATTGGCAAAGAATTTGAGCCATGCTCTTTATATATTATATCAAACGATATCTTCAAATTATTAATAAAATAAATACTTACAAATATTAATATTAATTTATCATTTATCAAAATAATAGTTTCCATTAAACTTATATTCATACGCACTCAAGTATTACTACACTCACACATTCATTAATATAATATCATAAACACAACATCGAATATATATAAAACCACACCACAACACACACACAACACATAGCTATATATATTTATTATATATATTAATATGATATATATATATATGATAATTAATACTATATATTAATTAATAAATTATTATATATATACTATCTAATACTATATAATATATATATAATATTAATTATATTATATCAGCATGCATGATGCAGCTTGCCGTATATATGTATATTGATATATACATTCGAAGAGATTCCTTATATGAATAAATGGTAAGTCTCATATTAGTAGTAAAAATCTCATACGTGATTGTATATGACGTTAACTAGATTTCTAATAAGTAAGCATAGTAAATGGGCATCTCTCTTGATTTAAGAACAATGCTAGACGTCTTTACACAAACGGCCTTCACCCTACGACTGACGTACTGTGTTGATAGTTGGCCATTCTCTCTAAGATTTTGCAGATTACTAAGAGAGGTTGATATTATCAATCTCGGATAAAAGTTGAACATGTACTACTTAAATACGGGAGTGACGTACTCGTACATGTTACAAAGCTATCAAAATGATACACACATTGCAGTGCTTGTAAGAAACAAGTTCCACAGGCCGAGTTGAGTCCTATATAGATCGGGTGATTTATTTTGCGAGAAACCACTCACTATCTACTTCAAAAAGTGCTCCGGTTTTCAATGGTCATTCCAAGTTCACATTATTCGTGCAATACGAATTCTCATACGATCGTAGTCAGTCACCAAATCACGGATTTTTTTCAGATGAGAAATCTTCTTTACACACCCGTATCACCACTGAAAGAATACTGGCACTGTCATATATCGTGCATCAGATGATGTAAATGGTTATAGAATGCGAAATGCTTTCAGCTGCCAGCGAAGGACGGGGAGTGAAACTCGCCTATACTTCTATAGATCATTGTATTGTTAATTGGTAGCTATGCTTCCATTATTTGTTATGAAATATAGTGGAAAAATCAGCAAACATGAAAAAGATATGCCATGGCATAAAAAAGGACGACTCACTCTCAGTCTGAGGCACACGCGTGTAGTATATCGTATTGGTCACGTGTAATGTAGATCAGATCCCTACCCTATCCGAGATATATAACTTTCCAAGGCTAGAAGATACGCCTCATTGGCATCCCGATCCCGACTCAAGATGCTTTGGTGGGCTGTGGCGCGTCACCCGTACAAAGAGGAAAAGCACCACGGAAGCCTTAGTTAACAATATCTAGTGATTATGGTCCATCTATCAAGCAACAGAAGTTTCTGGAGAATTTACACACGGTATACACAGAACGCCTGACGCACAAGGCGGACGTTAGTAGCGAATTGCGGGGTGAAGGGGTATCATCAAGGACAAATAATTAACCTTATGAAATTAACTTTGGTTTATATTTAAGTTATGATAAAATAATAATATATATATATATATATATATATATACTCAGTTATACTTACTTTTTACTAAATAATAATAATAATAGTTTATACAACTATGTAAATAAAAGTAAATATATTAACTAGCATATATTTCTGATGCCTCAGATATAGTAGTAAGTGAAAAACTGCTTATTGGTATATACTATTGTTTCGTTAAATTAATTGTAGTTTGTGTGTTGAAATGAATTACGTATAACTACTATAGTACTAATATATATAGTTAGAAAATATTAAATATAAGTAATATAAATGTGATAGTTCTTATCTCACAGGTATAAATATCTCGAAACATATTTCTCTTGATTCATTAATAATTATTAAGAAATAGTGTAGACGAATAATTATGAGAGTTCATATGTATTCTAAGCGTCACTTACTTATATAAATCTATCATATTTAGTATAATTTTGTACATTTTTAGTGATCGCGATTTGGCAGGTGAATAATCTTTTGGTAAAATTTCAAAAAATAGAACAGAAGAATTATCTGTGAACAATCATAAGACTTTCTAATTCTCAGCTACTTTCAATAGGTGAACCTTAGACAGGTGTTGGAGTTTGCTAATGCTAAGATAATTCAACTGCTCTCGAATTAATAGGATATGAGCATGGTCATGTGTAAATACAAAGAGAATATGGAGGATTATTGAAGACCAGATTTCAAAGCACGTATGGAAATAGAACTGATATGCACTCACTATTTATATTGGTCATAAAGTTATATAAGTGAATTTATCAAACGGTGGTCGCCAGAACATTCGTTAGATCACCACACTCATGAGCTGAGCTCATTAAAAATACGAATACCACGCGGAAAAGTGTATTTATGTATTAATTGTCTTATGTTTTGTTTCAGATGAGTGCTTTAGTTGTTGGTAAAAGTAAATATACTACAGGACCCAGAACTTACTTCTGTTTTCAGACGTCCTTTCATATATCCAATTGTTTCATAGGGTGACTAGAAAATAAGATAACCGAGTGATGCAGTCAGTATAATTGATTATCCATTCGCGCTCTCTCTCTCTCATCTCTCTCTCTGCTCTCTCTCTAAATCTCTCATCCTCTCCTCTCTCGGAAAAAGCTATTCTCTGAAAGGGATGGGTGCCGGCCATACAGAGAGTTAATAATAATAAGTTAATAATGAATAATATAATTAAAATAATAATAATAATAATAATAATGAATAATAATAATTAAGAAGCAGAAAAGGTGATGAAGTAACAGATAAGAAGCATTATATAAAAGTAGATGAGTTGCTTCAGAAATTGTGGGGAAGGCAAAATAGCTGTAAAAAGGGCAAGGAACAAATAATGCCGGGTTTAATGTTCGGAACGCCTATATGGACACCGAAATTATGAGATATCAGTTAGTTCAAATGATATATAAACAACAACCTTCAAGTAAGCTTACGTTTTTAGATATTAGGGAGAGGTGATGTTCAATGAAATTCAAAAAGACTAGGTGCACGCGCTAATATTGATTTAGAAACTTAAGAATAGAAAACTGTGTGTATGCAGACTACATTGTAATAGCTGATAGGCATATGAGAGCTGCATGCAACAGCAAGTTCGACGCTTTGAAAGAGATTGGAAAGAGTTAGTGAGAAGAAGGAGAGTTTGGAGTGTTAGTGAAAGAAGGATAGGTTGGAGCGATACAGTTGTTAAGTGATAGAAGGCAGAGTTTCGGGAGTGTGAGTGATGTAGATTGCGACTTGCGAGAGATGTTGGGAGAGTGTTAGTGTCATGTTGTGATGACCTATGCGTCTGGAGTAGGTGTGTCGTAGAGAGCAAGCAGTTTGTGAGGAGTGTAGTGAAGAAGGAGAGTTTGTGCACTCTTGGAATTGTGTTGTTGTTCGTGTAGCTTCTGGTTAGTTAGATGAAGTGTATAGAGGTTTGGCTGTGTGTTAGCTGGTAGTTTATGGTGTTTGCTGTGTGAGTAGTAGAGAGAGTTTTTTGTCTAGTTTTAAGTGTTTCAGTGAGAGAAAGAGAGTTGTCAGTGCATTTGATGAAGGAGTGCTATGCTTGTGTTTGCTTGGAGGGTTACGTGGTTAGTATCGATGATGAGATGAGATTTGGAGAGTGTTAGTGAAAGAAGGAGAGAATCTGGAGAGTGTAAGTGAGAGAGGGAGAGTATTGGAGGGAAGACAAAGTGATAATGGAGCTGACGAGAAAGAGGAAGAGTTTGGAGAGATGGTATAAGGTGAGAGAAGGAGAGGTTCTGGAGAGTGTTAAGTGAGCGGAAATATGGGAAAGAGTAATATGGAAGAGAGTTGATGTGATGAGAAGAAGGAGAGTTTTTGCAGGAGATGTTAAGGTGAGAGAGAGGCCAAAGTGTTGAGCGAGAGTGTTAGTGCAGTGAGAAGGAGGAGAGTTTGAAGAGCAGTGTGTAGTGAAAGAGAAGAAAGATTTGGAGAGTCGTTAGTCTCCTGAGAGAGCGAGAGTGTTCTGTCTCTCTTCGTGGTGTTCGTGATCTCTCTCGCACGTCGAAGGTCGCTCCGTCTTGCTGCTCTCAGTCTGCTTTCTCGTGACTCGTCACGCATAGTACGTCTCTTTCGCGTACTCTCTGTGCTCAGACGTCTTACGTTCCTGTAGTGCAATCGGATAAGTTCTTCTGCGTCTCGTTCGTCTTTACGCTGACTGCATGCAGGAAAGAGAGAGTTTTAGTATGTGTTGAAGAATATGTAGTGAGTGAGAGGAGTGGAGCAGTTTGGAGCAATGTTAGTGAGGCAAGAGATGTTTAGAAAAAAAGAGTGAAGAGATTTATATAGATACGAGAATGATATAGTGAATTATAAATAGTAGATAATGAAGTAAAGTAATGAGTAGTATATAGAGGAAGAGTATACATAATATATAGAATAGAGAAGAGAGTAATGAAGGGTAGTGTCATAAGCGTAAATGTAGAGAGGTAATGAAGTTTTAAAGGCAAGACATTCATAGGCTTTTTTGTGAGTGAAATAGTAGCTTTCATTTGTCTTTTTGTTCTTAGTGTGTCTGGCGTGGAGCTGTTTGTTTGTTTGTGCTAGTTGTAAGGTTGTGGTTAAATGCTGTTCGTTGTTGTATGTTGTAGTGAGATGACGCTGTTGTGGTATTTGTGTGAGGTGATTGTGGTTAATAGATAAAGCTAAGGTAGTAGTGTTGAGGAAAGCTCGTGCTGTTTCTGTTAGTCACTGCGAGAGAATGTTTGATAAGTATGATGTTAGAGGACAAGTTAACTTAATTACGTCAGAGTAGTTTTGAAGAATCATCGAAGAAGAAGAAAGAGACCAAGTGAATTGAGCTTCGTTCTAGTTGACTAAGCAATGCATGCGAGTCTTGTCGGTACGTCTCTCTCTCATTGCTTATGGTGTATCTCGCAGAGTGACGAGTTGTGCAGTGTGCTATGTTACGCTTGACTACATACTCTCGAAGTACGTCTTTGCTCGATGCACTTGTTCTCATCACGAGCTACGTCGTGATCACTCTTGTGCTGCATCGGAGAGATAATAGTGAAGAAAGGAATATGCGTCTTGATAGTGGAGTGTTAGAGTGGGGGGAATTGGGAGCACCGTTTGGAGAGTGGCATTAGTAGGAGTGAGAGTGAAGGATGAGGAGTAATAATAATAATTTTAATAATGAAGTGAATAATAAGTGTAAAATGTGATGAGAAGTGAATAGTAATTGAGATAGATAATGAATAGACTGTAGTGATAATAGAATGAAAATAGATTGAGAGTGATTAGTAAGGAGAAAGGAGGTTTAGGAAGAGGAGTGAAGAATGGAAAATAAGTGATTGGGATGAGAAAGATGTACGCATTTAGGAGATAAAACAACTCTTCATAGCTTTTTTGATATCTTGGTGGAATCGAGAGTTTGGAGAGCGTTAGTGAGAGAGAGAGAGTTTTGAGAGGGAATGAGTTTTAGTAGTTCTTTTGGTTTCCCTGTCGTAATTGTGATTGTAGTTGTGATTCTGACTGTCTGTTTGTTTGTTTTGGTTGTTGTTTTATTAACTTAGATTGACCTTTTCGCATTCTTTTTGGCTGGCCGGTTGTTGTTTGTGTTAGTTTTTAGTTGAGAATGCCTTTGAATGAGAGGAGTGTTACGTGTTGTTATTTTGCTGTGGAGTTTTGTAATGGAATGTGAAATGAAGCAGAGAGAGAATGTGAAGAAAGAAAGAGTAAGATATAGTTCGATGAACAGGAAGATATTTGAAAAATGGAAGATATAGGAACATGAAAGAGAAAGAAGAGTTGGAGGAGTTAAAAGATACCGAGAAGTTAGTGAAATAAAAGACAACTTGTACACGTTTGTGATTAAACAGTAATAAATGATAATTATATAAGATGTGAAGATGAATAGTGAAGTGAGTTTGAGGATGAAGCATGTTATAGAGAGTAAGATAAGGAAAAATAAGAGTTTTGAGTGAATAATAATAAGAGTTGAACTTTAGCTAATGATTGAAAAGTGAGATATCCTTATTCATTCATAAATTTAGAACTTTAGCAAGAATGAGAAATAAGGAGAAGTATATGGAGAGTGTTTAGTGATGGGTAAGAAGTAGAGTTTTAGGTAGTATAAGTACGTTAGTGTAGATTATAATGAGAGTTTGACCGTAAATATATTAAGTAAGTATATACGTTTAGTTGATATACTGAGACTCATTCTAAATATAATATTATAAGTATATATATGAGGAATGAGTTAGTTTCTTGGTGCTGTTATTCTATAGGAATTTATTTATGGTATATATATATTATATATATATAGTATATAATATAATAGTAGTGTTAATAGCTTGTGCAATTAGATAGAACTGCATACATTAGTGTAGAATGTATATGTTCCCAGGGGAGAGCACTAATCATTATCGCAATTACTGTAATATCGGAGAGCGAGAAAAAAGTAATTAAACAGTTTTGTGAACTAAAAAGGGATTACCTTGTCTCCGATGTTAATCCCTTTTTTGAGCTCGAACATCAGAGCCAGCATATCACCATGTGAAGCTGCTAGCTTATGGTAGCGATGGGAAGAGGATAAATATATTTGTTTCTATGTCAATGTGTTAGTTTCATCTTTTAATACACAATGGATTAAACAAGATTTCTATATAAACATGATTTCAAATAAGGGTCTGAAGTGAGATTGACCGGCATGAGAAAAGGAGAGTTTGTATGCTGTTCAGTGAAGATAAGTCCGATAGAATAGATAGACGTTTTTCGAGCATATTCTCAATCGCTTGCCCAAGGCACTGCAGCAAGAAAGTTTGAAGAGACGGATTGGAACGGCTGTCTTAGTCCTGGAGAGATAAGGAGAAATGTTTATTATTGATAGTATCAGCTAATAGGTTGAGGAAACTGTCATGGAGATTCACAAGGAGATTTACCACAAGCTTGAGGGGGAAGATGAAGGTGCAAAGGAAAGCTAGAAGGGCCTGCTCACATTAGCAAGGCTGTGCAGTTTAGCAGATAGGATATCGCTCTCGAAGTGAGCGAGCGAAGCGAAAAGAGTGATATGCGAGTGATATAAGTAGGGAGGATGATACCAAAACACGACGCATGTTTGCGACGAACAGTGGGTTAGTGAGAGAATGAGAGTTTGGAGCAGTGTGTAGTGAGAGATGGGATTGGGAGTGTGGAGTGGCAAGCGAGTTGAGCTCGCACGAGAAGGAAAGTGTTGGTGCGGAGGCGGAAAGCGGGTCAGGTCGAAGGACTGCAGGGTGTCGTATTAGTGACACACGGAGTAACTAAAGAGACGATGCGTTGAGTCGAGCGAGGAAGAGCATGAGTAGTGGTGTGATGTGGGCAGTGTTAGGACTGGGAGGGGGAGAGAGTTTGGAGGAGGATGTTTAGTAATGAGAGAAGGAGGAGATATGGAGGAGGTGTATAGTGTAGAGAGAAGGGAAAGTCTTGAGTAGTTAGTGACGGAGAGGGAGTTATGGAGGAGTTTGTTCAGTGGAGAGGAAGGAGAGTTTGGAGATTAGTGCGTTGAGTGATGGAGAGTGAGTAGTATCAAGTTTACAAGACAGAAGTTAGAGTATAAGTGAGAGAAGAGTGTTTGGAGGTTTAGGAGGTAGGGGGCAATGGCAACAGCTAAGAGGTAGGGGTCAAAGAGATGAGTGGGGATTAGACGAGACAGAGAGCGTGCATGTGCGTGTTGTATGTGTGTGTGTGTAGTGTGATGGGTGAAATGTGTATGTGATGGTGTGTAAGGAACATCTCGTGTAATGTTGATGACTGCAGGGTATCGCAACCAATACACTGCGCAATTGGCGGGATATCACGGTGTCGCACAAGCAAACGATAAGATAGATAAAAAGGGGTAGGGGAAAAAAGGTGAGAGGTATATAATTTACAGATAATAATAAAGTTTTGTAAAAGTAGTTTAACGATTGCAAGAGAAGTGAAGATAGTCGTATAGTGAAAAATTGAATACATGCTAAAAAAGCTTACAATCATGATATTGTGTACGCGCGAGCTATCGACGAGCGTTTTTGATGTCGAGTGGCAATACATGCGTCGAGAAGTAGTTATTACTGGTAAGTTGAGAGATTTGCATTGGTTGCATCACTTGTCGGTGATCTTTTTACTACTCGCTGCATTGAGGACGAGTTATAGGTCAGTCGATCATAGTAGAAAGACATCGCCATCCTGGAGTGGTTTGGTTCCGTGCGTAGTGAAGTTGCGTAGCTGGCAGGGTGCAACGAATAGTCACCATGGATTTTACTGCAACGCGGATGGGTCCCCGACCTGCCCACATGTTTGTTCATTCCAGAATTGTCCTCTTACAGTCGTTCATAATATCTTTGTGGTTGACCGTAGGTCATCTCGAACCCTTTAAAGTAAGTTGCTTACGCATGTATGTGGAAGCTTTACACTGTACATCTAACGATTCCCGTTCCAATATCTTTTGATTCGAGATAGTGTACATACACTTTAGTTATATGAGTGCGAGTTTAGTGCCTTCCTGTATGAACAGAACATCTGTATATGAAGCTCTGTTCATATTTTGTTTCGTTTCGGACTTCAACTGATATTTTACAGTATCATTGACACGGTTAGCCAACATTCGTCTGTGTGTCTGTGTGAGACGAAGGGGATCGCGCTTTTCGAGCATCCGAGCACCCCTGATATAGTAGAATTTATTCATTATTATTATTCGAGAAGCGAGAGTTTGGAGATGTTTAGTGAAAGAAGGAGAGTTTGGAAAGCGTTAGTGAGAGAAGGAAAGTTTGGAGTGTTAGTGAGAGTTTGGGAAGTGGATTAGTATTTGTGTAGAAGGAGAGGTTTGATTATTATTATTATGTGTGATTATTGATGAGCTATTTAATGTATCTTATTATATGGAAAGAAGGATGCCTCACAAGGAGAAACTCATATTCAGTTAAATTAATTATGTATTTTGTTTTGAGATAGTCAAACGTTAGTAATGTGATCTTGCGCACAGTGAAAGCAGGTAATGTATCGGTTATGGGCATCGCCTAACACTAGAGTGATATAAAGTGAGTATCGTATCGAAAGTGTATTTTGAATGTGAGAAGTGAAGTCTTGTGTGGGTAAGATGCTGTTAGAGTAATCAGAAAAGAGAAGAAGTTATGTGAGTGGTTTGACTTTGGTAATAGCTGGTTATTAAAGTGATTTGGGAGAATGTATGACGCGAGTTATTGCATCGTGCGTAATGTTTAGTTGTTATGTCTTAGTGTAGCAGAGTGACGGACAAAGCGAATGTTTATTGACTGATGAATTGAGGGAGTTGGAAGAGAAGTGGTCTCTGATGGGAAGAAGAAAAGGTTGGATTGTTTGGTATTGAGTGACGCAACAATGTTATTGCTAGGAAGAGATTGAAGAGAGTCGGTGAGAGTAAGGGTTGGTGAGATTGAGTTCAAGAGTTCACCTTGTCAAGGGGATAATGGGGGAAACAACCCAGATTTGAGATTCGTACTGCAAATAGGGACGGATAATGCCTATATACAGAGTAATAATAACACGAAGTAATACTGAAAGTGCCATAGAATCCCCATCCTATTAGAAAGAAGTAGTAAGTATTCCTTCCAAGGAAGATCGAGAGAAAGAAATTCAAGAACATTAAGAACAGGATGATATAAGTTTCCTCTTTTCGATGTTGTAGATATGTTAAGGATCGCCTCGGCTAAAAAGATGAAAAAACTGAGTTTTTGGAGTATTGAAGATAACCATATTTTTTTCTGTCCCAATTTGAAATTCGAAAAAGATCAGAGCTCCGCTACTCCAAGAGCATCTTTCTAGTATTTGCTTTTTTGTTGATAATTAATTCGCTTTCCGTAATGTACGGTAGAGTCAGAGTCGTTAATGGTGGATAGGTATTGAGGTTAGGTTGAAAGAGTTTGGAAAGCTGAGTAACACCACTCTTTGGAAAACTAACTTTGTGACAAACTCTATTAAATACTTTTGATAAGTCTAGTTTCACAATAAAGGATTGACTGAAATCGTGTACCGAGAACCAATATTTGGAAAATATTGAATGAACGCACTGCACTCTCCAAGCAGAAATGAAAAGTGAAATTTGCTTGACAGATAAAACAGTTTACAAAGGCAATGTGCGAGTTCAAAAGCATAAGTTTTGAGAAACACAGCAATTATGGGATGAGAAAACAGTTTCTCAATTGGGTGAAAAGGTCCCCTGCTGATGTTTTAGTTTCCTGGTCTTCTCTTTGTTCAGATTTAAATAATATATAATATTGAAATTGAAAGGTGTGTTTTCTCACCTTCCTCAAACTCTTTATTTCTGTTTTGGATGCTTCTTCATCATTGTTATGGTTTTTTATTTATAGTATAGTCAAGGTCGAATTTAATATTCCAAAGGCCAAGGTCGCCCCTCTCAAATCTAGGCTTTGCCCTCTTTAGAGTTTTTATCTGTGTTTCTATTTTTCAAGTGTATCAATAACAAATTATCAGAATTTCAAAATGTACAGTTCAAAAACATAAAGGTTTTGTAGACGCTCAAATTGTCCTTTCATGGCTCCTAGCTTTGGAAAGCAAAAATAAAAATATTTTGTAACAAAAGGCTCAAAGAAATTATCAAATCAAAAATCAAGTTGAGCTAGAGTACAATGTTATCAATTTTATGCTACATCAATATCTGCCGAACCAGCTAGATGCTGTATTACCAAGTGTAACAAACTTCTATTCTTTCAAAATTTCTCATTATGCTTAAAGGTCCTTCTTGATTCTCCTAGATCAATCTCAATGCCCTATTGTAGACTTAAATGTTTGTCTGAGCCAAATAGGAAAAAGACTTTGCAAGTCACACATCTGTGGTTATGCTACTCAGTCTTTTATTTACAATTTAGGATTACTCAAGTGTGCATACTTATAAATTAACTTCAAAAATATTCAAATTCATTAGCAGGAGTAAAGGGTTGGATGAAGTTGTTATCAGAAAGCCCAACTCTATTGGATGAAGATAATGCAGCAGCATTGTTTTTCTAAGTAGATATTATTTCTCCAAAATCCTAAAATGGATGAAATTCCACCGCTTGTCAATCAACTTAACTTATTCTTAGATGATAAAGGCCTAATCCAAACTTTATTTTCCAGGACTTTTAATAATGATTATGTGATAAATCCAATTCTTCTTGGCAAGCAAGATCATCATCTCACTAAATTAAAAATAAGAGACTTCATCAAGATGAACAACACTTGGGTGTTTCAAACCACTATCAATTTTATCAGAGCTCATGGCTCTGGATTACCAAGGCCAGGGAAGCTGTAAAGAATGTTTTAAGGTATGTAAGTATGCAAAAAATTTAACAGTATACCCTGTAAATATCAAAAATGACTAATCTTCCTCATCATAGAGTTAATTTTGTGCGCCCTTTTGAGCATACTGGCGTGGACTTTACCATTACGTGTTGGGGAAAGATTAATGATAAGAATGATGAAAAATTTATCTGTTAATTTTCACCTGCCTTAATATCAGAACTATTCAGTTGATGTCCTTCCAGATAGGTCCACTGAATCCTTTTTACTTTTCATTCCAACGTTTCACAAATTTATATGGCATACCGTCCAATTTGTACTCAGATATGCTGATTTATTCCAATACTTTTAATGGTCTTTTAAAGAAAAAGTAGATAAAATAGAAGAAACTATCTTAAATGAGAACATTCCTCATGTGATCGAAGAAGTTACCAGCCCTGTAAGCAGGTTAGACACAGAAGAACAGCGTCTTAGAGAACTTAAAGCTACTGGCATGCTTGATGCCGAAGCTGAAGAGACCCTGTTTTTAGAGTCTCTCACATTTACAAAAACTCCAGGGGTTCTTTGTATGAAAGGACCTCCAAATCCTTTTGAAGCTTCTAGAGAGGTAAGTAAAGTTAATTTAAGAGAGAATAACAGTAAGTCTTGTTTTTGACTTACTCAGTTGATTACCTTGCATTGATTTTCAAGTACAATTTGTCAAACAATAGGTATTCATGTTTTTATTATATTTTATTTGATTTTTGTTCCTAGAATTATGGTAAAGGTTCCTTTTTAACATGAATTTAGCAATAACTGCTTCCTTAATATGTTCTACATTTTTATTATTTCATGACAGAAATTGTCATTCCTCTGTTCTTTTGGGCTTACTACTCATGACAAAGCTGATCAAGTTGAACTTGATAGATACGAGAGAAGGGCAAAGGTATTGACACCTTTAAGTTCTTCCCCAACCAAAGACCCAAGCTCACCGAATGGTTGGATCAGTGCTGGCAAATTAATTCCAATGCTTTCTACCTGGTTTAAAGTTTGATCATGATACAACAAAATGAAAAAGCACTTATCTCTATTTAGATAGTACTTTTTCACAACAAACCCGCTTTTCTATACATCATATATCTATGATCTCACATTAGCCTCATACATATTCTGTTTGGGTAAAACATAAGAGGTTGTAAATATAAAATACATATGTCTTTAACAATTTTCTTAAATTGAATATTTATATTATCTATATATTTATATTTATATAAAATTATAATAATTTTTATATAACATTTTATATTAATATTCTGTGAATTTCTTTTATTGCAGTTATCAAATAACTATTGAGTTAATATACTATAAATTGTTAATATAGGATTAACAATATCTAGTCTTAGTTATTGTTTTCGGTTTTTAATAAATCATAAAATTGTTAATGAGCACACAATATCATTACAGTCATTAGTATATGATATTGTGGTTTTTATAAGTTAAATAACTTTTCATAGATATTTTTCCCATAGAAAATGCTAAATTACTGATTGTACTCCACTACCTTAAATATAATCACGACATTTCGCTCATTTATTTTGTTATGTGTGTGGATATTATATTAAAACTAGTACAGTATTTAAATAAAATATATTAACAGGGTTAGTTAAAAGTGTGGTCGAAATTAATTATGGAATACGCGACTATTCTGTAAGATATATGCACACGAAGATGCAGCCCATTGGACCCTCTAGCTAAATATTGTGGTGCTGCAAAAAATTAATAGAAAGTACTCCAATATTGCATGACTTACATCCACCGTCGTCTCCCGTTTGTAAGAATCCGGCCTGAAATAGATGTTGACAACGTATGAGAATCTCTCATTTTGACCTCAGTCATGCCTCTCGATACACGAGAGTTCAGAGATACACTGTTAGTATTAGTACACATTAAGGCGCCCTGACATGTGCTTAATTCATCTCAATAGATGAATCTTTAGCTCTATCACGAGAGGAAATAGAGCTCTCCGCTCTCTCCGCTCCTACTTCACCTTTACACTTGTCTTTTCATCATCAACTGTTAACTGGACTAAATAGTTTATACCATCCGACTTATAGGTGTCTCTAGCAACTGCAGCCATAAATGTTGATACAGTATAAGTTCATGGCGTCTCTAAGGGAAAATAAGTGTGCAATCTCCCCATTGTACTCAGATAACCACTTCAGAACTCAGTGCTACATCGCATATACGAGAATAAGCTAGCAAGGTTATTTATTTATTATTAAATACTATTTCAAGATTATATACACCGACCGATAACGTGGCTGCACAGCATACTCTATAAGTGATAGGAGGGGAATGGATCCAACTTCACACTCTAACCTGTATCTGACAGGATCAAGACTCGTAACCGACTCACAAGGCAATAACTCAGGGAAGCCATTTAGAGAATAGTCATATTCTCTCTAGTCTCAACGCACCAGATTGCGTTAATCTCTGTGGTGAACCACTACCGCGCTATAAATGACAGATCAATTTAGCGTCATATGACTATAACCTGTGCAGCATGATCAGGGCTCTCTTAGTAAGACGGATTTTAAAAGAGGGAGGGAAATCACATATATCCAGTAAATATTTGTACTATATCCATATAAAATAATAATATAATAATACTACTCTTATGTGCCCAGTTACAATTTAGAAGGGTAACAAAATAATATATATTATAATAAATAATATAAATATGAATAATAATAATAATATAAGTTCAGAAAATAAATATAAATAATATTAGAATTTTATAAAATACTTAAGATGAATCTAAAAATATAATCATCGATTAAATAAAATAATATATAAATAATACAGTAAGGAAACTATATAATCATAAACTGAACAGATCTATCATGTGAGGCGGCGCATCGACTCATGATACCCTCAGTAGTCAGTACCATTAAGAGGGATGGCGTTTTACTGACTGGCGAATGAAAATGACGTCAAACTTCAATTACATCGGATACTCTGAAGTCGGCGGTGAGTGCTTACTCGGTTTCTTATCTCGGCGACTGCTTATTAAAGACTTCTTAGAAGGAAATATATCATTAGTCAATGCTCTATAACAATACTGCTTTCTTTTCCGAATGTCGTCACGCGGCCTCAATGCGGTCTATCTCATTGGGAAAATACAAGAAAGAACGATAAGATATGAATATTAGAATAAAAAATTATTAAACTAAAAATAAATAATTAACAATACTAATAATTATAATACAATATAATAAAAATAAAAAATAAATAAAATATTAAATATTGAATATAATAGTTTATAATAAATAATAAAATATTTATTATATAAAATATTATACAATATACCTATATATAATTAATATTAAATAGTTTTTTAATATAATAAAATAATAAAAACTCAAATATATAAGTATACATATTAATAAAATATAAATTAATTATCAACACACTATTCAATTCATATCATTACTCCTTAATAATTAATTTTCCAAGAATGGGAGTAAGAGATTGCGACATGACGGAGGATAAAAAGGTAGATAAAGAAAGCAAGAGATAATAATAATAAAAGAACAATCAACACTAAAGTCTCGAAATAAAGGAATAAGCCAAAGTCCTTAACTCGCACCATCTCTATAATAATATAAGTACAAATTTAAATATAGTGATGAGATCTCGCAAGTATATCAAATAAAATCCACCACATAAGCTAAATTAACATGTGACAGCCGATGACCCATACAATTATATGATAGATACTATCATATGATAAGGGTTCATCCCATGGCCTCAGGTGAATAATATGTCCACAATCCTAAATAATCCCTCCTACACATAATCACCTCCACGACTCATCACAATCACTTTAGATTTAATATACATACCATTTCTTCAGACTACTACAAACTCACACTATTCATCTACCTTTACCAATCATTACAGCTATAACTGAAACTTACTCAATACCATCTTATATTCTAAACTCAGAGTGTATTCTACATAATCACCTAGTACCGGATCGTGATTTTCCAACCATCAAACTTTCCACTATTACATTTCCGAATCAAATTAACCAGACGAGCTATTATAATCATACGCATTTCCATATGAAACCATCTTCATCAACTAACATTCATTTATTTTCTCATATTTCACCATTATCTTTACACAATACCACACCATCTCTCCTAATTATCTATAACATTTCACATCTACTCTTATATTAATTCAATTCTTCATACACACTAGCACACCCTCCTATGATGATATCATATGAAACTACATTGAACTTATATGAAACAATTATTCTATTATATTCCAGACCATATTAGTATCACATTAATTTACAATCAATAATAACTACATACATAAGAAGTAAACAAATACATACCCTCAAATATTTGATAAATCTACCATAGCTACACTACAAGAATTATAGTCCCGTACATATCAACTCAAACTCTCAGATTATATAAATTGACAACATCGCCAACATCAATTCATCTTACCATTCACAAACTTATCTACATATACAACACTGTGACATCAGTGATATTACATCCGTTCCACTATCTCATCCATAAACAATATAATATCCTCCTAAATATTTATAACTCATACACTATAATTAATCAGTGATCTGAATAACTTACAACTCAATCTTAAATAAATTTCACTATACTAGTAATTTTAGATGAATTGTACGAGATCACATACACAACTCAAATTAACTCATATTACATTATCTTACACTTACGTAATATACTTCAAGCCCTCCTTATATTATATCACAGACACCTGATTCTCACATCTACCAATCCTATATAACATTCTATCAGTATCGTCACTACATCAAGTAACGAAATTCATTCATTACCATTAATAATTATAGATAATAGGGCACACATCCTACCTCAAATCATTCTCATCATTCTATCCACCCATTCTAAACACATTAAATCCTGCATCCCTCACATCTCAGAATTACTTTATCAAATAAACATCCCAATTATCATATTTATCTTTTGAAATAATACCAGAAGATAATATACCAACATACCCTGTATCTTGACTACTGTTAGAATCCATAATATACATACCCAATATTCTGATCAATATTAAATTACTTACACTAAGACTATATACTATATTATATCATATAACAATAATCACGTGAGATTTTGGTTAAGTAACTTTCAGAGGAATCTTACCAACCAACATCCAATATAATTATATAATACTATATATTAAATACCTGCCATAAACCTTCTCTATTAAATACTATCATACGACTGTTGATACATATTTCCAATATAAACTTAAAATACAATTATTAATTTCTAGCAAGACCTCACATTTCTGAAACATTTCATATCAGAAAGTTCTATCACTAATAATATGAAGAGAAAAAAAAATCACTCCTATTAATACAAAATGAAACTTTGAATCAAAGATATTCAATCAATGGTGGGTAATTGAAATAAGATGTACACTCAGTACAAGTCATTACATTCTTTCGATACCAATAATAATAATTAATAATACCATTAAATTCAAAAGTAATAATGTCATAATTTAAATGCTCAATAACTAGAATTAATACATATTTCCTACACGTAATAATAATATAATATTAATAATTCTAAACATGTAATAATCTTCTTATCTCCCTATACCCTAATTAATAAATTATATAATATATATTATATATTATAAATAATAATAATTAAATAATAATATATTATTACTATAATAATAATTAAATCCTACGGCAAAATTACATAATTTCAATATTACATATGCATTTCAATATTAATAATATAAATTAAAAATTACAAAAATAAATATAAATAATATAATAATATATAATAATTAAATTATAAATATATATATATATAATATATAATAAATAAATAATAACATATAATATAATAATATATTATTAAATAATATAATATATTATAAATAATTAAATATTAATTTACTATAGAGTGCCTGAAAGCCAGCCGAGTGAATAATAAATAGTACACGTCTAAGAGCTCACACAGTTAAGAAATAAATAACACTCAACAGACACTCTCGAATGAATATTTAAAAGGTTCATCTGACAGGTACTTAGAGCAAAATAGGAGGAAGAGCCAATGAGAGTCAAAGGCGAATTATATGCATATGAAATTTATTTGTAAGAAATTATTAATAATTCAAAATAATAATAATTATATAAATTAAATATGATACCAGAAAAAGGCAATTTAATAATATTAACATAATAATTAAATTAAAATATAAATTAATTACATTAAATTATTAATAATAGGTAATAATATAATTAATTAATATAATATAATATAAAATAAAATTTTAACTCAAAATGATTAACTTAGAATTAAAAAACAGAAAATATAATTAATGTAAAAAATATAATAATAAATTATAATATAATAAATAATAAAATAAATATATAAATATAATTATAATTAAAATAATAAAATTAACCACAAGGTATACACAGTTAATACTTAATAAAATAATAATATTAATATATATATATATACTTATATTTACCCAATAGCACCTCATATTCATACTTTCAGAAAGAATGTTAAGAAAGTAGAAGAACTCGCGTGACAAAGCTCTACGGAGAAAAGTGAAAAAATATAAAGGACACACAGTTAAGGAGTGAGATCACTCGACAAAAATATCGACAACGCAGAACAAAGCCAAACGTCGGCTTACCGCTACCCATCACATGAAACATGTTTACAATATATAATAGATAGAAAGATATCAAACAAATACATGTTCCGATAACCTATATTAATCCACACCAATCAGCAATACATTATGGGACACGTCTGAACGCAACCCTCACTCATGGTAAATCGCGAATGTTTTAAAAGGGTACAATACAGTGAGACATATGAGTGTGGACCACATCCACTGCCCCCTACCTCAAGAACCACCTCATACATATTCTACTACCTATTCATGGCATCCTCTCTCTCTCGCTCTGCCAAACATTACCACTTTTCTCTCTTCACGACATTTAGAAAACTTTCAATACCTATATTGACTTTCAATCCACTTTGCTACTTTGGTGGTTCTCACACTCTAGACCAGGTCGATTGATGAGCCACCACACACTCAGTTCCATCACTATACATCCGCTTAACCAAACCGTGTCAACAAACTTCATTCACTTTACACCTGGTGCCACTATATAGACAAGCCATTCTCAGATATTTCATACTCCTTACTTTCTAGTCCCTTTTATTCTACTCTATTTACACCCTTTCTTCACACCCCACACTCTCTAATACATCAACTCTTCCTCAATACGTTCATTCCTCATTTTATTTAATTCTTCTCACGATATATGGATGCATTCTCCTTACAAAGAATCATTGTCCATTATACCACTTAACACCTATATTCCCTCTGACTCTATAGAATGCTTATATATCTTCAGAACTATTCACAGCACAATAGTCTCAAACTACCATACTATATAAATCAACAGTAAACAACATACCTCTCATTGATCAAGCATACTTAGCGCAACTCGATAGACCTTATAGCCCGTATTTACCATTCTCACCAAAGATATATAGACTCTCAACCTGAGTAATCACACAACCCGCCTCCCATTCACTAACTTACCTACTTACACTCTGCTATCATCCGTTCCCTTTCTCATCCACACACACCCTAAATATTTATAATACTCAACGACCAACTCTTGAGCCCTCACGCTGCACTTCAACTATCTCCTCACTCTCACTAAACTCTCACAACTGAAAGGTACTGTCCTCCACTCTCACAAACAAGTAATCACTTCTATAAGCTCTTAATCTATACAGTATCTTTCAAAATCCCTCCTTAGTGCTCAAAACACAGCCAGCCAAATCACCTACCAATCCTCTCAAACCTCTCTTTCAGATACCACACATGTGAAGAACCCTCTATTAACTGGTCTCTCGCCGATTCAAATACCAGGGTTTTCGATATGTGGAACGCGCTCCACTTCATCTCCATTGTTCCTCATTGCTCGCTGATCATTGTTCATTGAGTAGCACCTCGAGTTCTCTGAATGCGGCAACCCCAGTACTACTATAATAGTAGATCAGAACTGACTTAATTGTAGAGTGAAAATACCTTGTTGATAGTGTTGAATTGCACATTAGGAGAGCAAAATAAATATTTAATCACATGACAAGTCTCCCATAGCACTCTACATCACTCACCTCTCACAGTAAAGAGTTGAGAGAAGAGAAAGAATCAACTGATCATTCGAAATGTATGATGATCCTGAAGAAGCAACACGCTTCACTATCGTCATACATACTTTTGATGATTATGATTCAGAAGAGCTAACAAAACGCACGAACCCAAGAAAAGAGAAGAAAACGCACACCAGATATTATGATCCGACACTAGTAGAGAGACAAAGACCACGTGAAAACGACAGATATGAAGAGGAGCTTCTGCGATATTACGACCATCTGTCGTTGCAATCCATAAGAACCTAAAAACATTTAGTTATCCTCTCTCCTTTTCTCAATCATTTTGTTCAATGCAAAGATTTGATCCGCACAATCGTGCTACCACTTCTAAACCACCTTTGTTCTATTACAATACCGTCCTTGCAAACAACTACGTTCACGACTTTTCGACCGAGCGAACACAGCGAATATATCTTCCAACAACACTCAAGTGAGAAACAAATTCCGATACAGTCCACCGTAATCCCCCATTACCCTATGATGAAGAGGGTACTATTACTGCTTTACCGTCGCAAATCGACCGTCAGGAGAAGAGATATGACCCTCATTAAAACGCTTTGTTGATTTACAAACTTCATAAATCTAATCAATACCACTGCTCAGCCTCCGATTCATGATCATGTTCACCAGTATGTAATTACATCTATGAGCCTGTAGATTTACCATTCTCGAGACTATTTCTCAACATCTACCGATTAACAGACATCCTTATGAATAAGAGCACTCATCCCACAAAAAAAACTAATTCCTTCTGAAGATGCATTCTAAAATCAGCGAGAAACGTGCGAGAACGAGCAGGAGAAGTGTCACAGTTAGATGCGAGCAACCTCATTAACAGGAGTTAATGATTGAAGTGAGCAGATTTTGACTCGAAGGTGGACGCGACCGACAACCGACGACCACACAATCTCAGTATATCATCAGGTATGAACTCGAAAGACAGCTACCATAGTCACCTATAATCATTATCATAAACGAAGGAGATAATGAGCTTTAGAACTGTTAATATTATACTAGTTAACCTTTCGCAGAGTTCATTACATTTTGAAGTACATACTAAGTAAGACAAGTTAGTTAAAAAAAATATTTTAATATATATTTATAGATGTTGATAAGAATAACTGACTAGATATATATATGTTATAGACTGATATAAAGAAATTAACAAATCTTACCTAGACAATACTATAAACAATATAAATTGTAGCAAAGACCTATCGATACTTTTAATTTTATTTTTAAATTGATTAACCATCATATTTTGAAATACCTCACTTTGCGAATGAGTACTATAAAAGTCTTCCTGATCACTCAGTAATAATCATTCATCGCTTCATAGTTATTCTGAATTATTCTTATTTGAAATATATATATATGATATATATTTATATTATTATATATAATTATATAATATATATAATATTAAATATATTAATATAATATTATATATATTATATATTATATATATATATATATTAATTAATATATATATATTATATATTATTCTTTACTTTCATCATCTTCCTTTTTTGTTCCAAGTATAGGGTATATATAAAGTGTGTGATAAAGTGCATCGGAGTAGAAAGAAAAAGTACTAGTAAGATAAGAAATATGACAATAAGTGATAAAGAACTCGTCGACAGTCAGAATCTCACTCACTAAGATGATATAACACTATACACGGGACCTTTCGCCGCTTCTAAACGTATATTGACTGTGTTGATGAATATCTTTCCCACATAAACTACTAGTATATCAGCTAAAATACTTGGGGCAATAATATAGTGATTAAAACATTAGCATATTATGCTGATAATATAATAATAAAAGTTTAAAGAACAATGCATTATCTTCATTATATATATATATATATATATTATACTATACTATATATGAGTTAAATAAAATACTATATAATAGATTAAATAGAATAATATGACCCTTAATAGAGATTATATATAAGATAGGAGCTCACAGTATATAGAGGATTCCAAACCCACTACTCGCTATGTAAAATGTCATCTCAATATCTAAGATATTGAGTCATTCATGTATCATCTACAATACTGACTTCACGAGTATTACACTCACTATTGAAATTAATGGGTACTTGAATACCTAAAAATACACACAATTTATAATCCCTTTTATACTATATTTCTAAAAGAAGTACCTTCATCTAAGATATCAATCCTTCTATTAATATCTCACTGTACCACGATTACCTCGTCTAATAAAATAATAATATAAATATATATATGTATGAATGTAGTTTATATTTAATAACTATTTTAAGTATATTTCATGTTTCATCCCATATAAACTCTTCACCAAGATATCAAACCATCTGTAACCCACTACAAGTAAAAACCTCACTTTGATCTTATAAGTATATATATATATAATTAATTATATATATATTTATTATATGATATATAATATAATTTTATTATAATATTATTTATATTTTTATAATATATTTTATATAATATATTATTATATAAATAATATAATATAATATATATAATATATATTATATATTAATTATTATTATATTATATTAATATAATATATATATACTATAATAATAAATATATATATATATATATTAGTATATATATATATTAATATAATATATTAATATATATATATATATATATATATATTATATATATATATAATATTATAATATATATATTTAATATATATATATATGATTTTATATATATAATATTATATATTTTATTATATATATATATATATTATTATATATAATAATATTAATATATATATATAATATAATATATTATATATATTATTAATATATATATATAATTAATATATAGTATAATATTATTAATATATATAATATATATATATATTTAATATTTATATATATTATATATATATATTATATAGTATATATATATATTATATATATATATATATTAATAATATATAATATATATAATATATATATAATGAAGAATAAAAACTGCCTAAATAATGCCCCAGTGTTATTAATTTTTTTAATTTTTCATATATAAAACTCAGGGCTTTTTGACTGCAAAAACTCAAATGTAAATATAGTGGTAAAAATGGAAATTCTGTTATAGTCTCTTCTCATACATACGCGATTCTAAAGCTGATGGTAAATACATGATTCCCAATTATTCATTTAAATAATAACAATAATATTTAATCACAAAAATATATTTATTTCATAAAAAGGTGAAAATAATAGTTATGATTATAGTGTACTGATTACAAGTACTTTTCTATATAGTTTTCACACTCCTCGATTATTGCTCGAGGATACATCTTTCAGAACTTAAAAAAACTCAAAAAATGAATAATAATTACGAAGTTATACTAATAATAATGTGCTCACTCTTCTATCTTTATAGCTATTTATGGTTTGAGACTTAAAATCATTCTTCATAGTGTAATGATAATATTAATATATATAGATTTATGGAGGATTGTGACTCCTGAGTTTGAGTTTAGTAACATTTATATCGAATTAATAATTAGTTAATATATCTATGAATTGGGTGTTATTTCCTGTTTGAGTTATTATAATATTATTAGAGAGTTATATTTGAATTCTCATATTACTCATTTTATATTCATAGTCTTAATTTGTACACCGTTTATGTATGACTGTAATGTCTTGCTCACTCATCCCAAGGATATAAACCCAAACTAAATATATATTTAATTTTAATTATAATAATTATATACATCCCAATATTAAATTTACAATAGAAATACTCAAAAAATAACACTATCCCTTTTATTTGGACCTACTTAATCATTGGATTAACATAGCCTTCCCTCTCTTACAAATATTACCGATAAAATCACTTATATACCTTACTTTCCGATCCTTATTAACACTGTTCTCCTCTTTCACGATTACTCTACAAAAAAAGCTGTTCTCTCTAATTTTATATATCTATATATATAATTTAAAGAGAGACGTTTTATGAAATTGTGACAATACATATTTACTGTAGATCAGGAAAGAAATTTTTTCTTATTGTTAAAAATAATATTAATTAATCCATTGAAAGCAGTAGGAATATTAGTTAGCTTATTTTAAGAATAACAAGTAAATAAATGCACTATGATATTTTAACCACATCACACTCGGTAAATACCTATTATTACTAATATATATATTTTATACATATATTCCAAAACATTAGATATACATAACATACTATATAAAAGGTAAATATAACTTACCCTCACCTCACATTAAAAACATACCAATCTCAAATCTCTTAACTTATTGTATAAAACATATATTGAATAACCAATATAAAACCCTTTATAATAAAACCACTAAAAAATCCTTAACGTATAATATACAAGTAATCTCATTTGTTCTAATTATGTAATAAACTTTATATTAGGTTAAATAAATAACCTAAATAATATCTTGATTATCCAGAATTTTACTAACATTTCAATAGATTTACGCACAGAATATAAAACTTCTTTTCCATCATCATTCACTCATACCACATATAGAAACTTAAACAATCCACTTATATATAAACTTAATACATCTCATATAATAAACTCAATTTAGTACTCACTATAATCATAAAAATAACGTTAACTAAAGTGCAATATCATATTGAATCATTTTTTATATATACTCAAAAAAACTAATATACACTCCAATAATTTTGAATAACAAACATGATAACTACATTACATAGATTACATATTACATAAATTTTATTATGTAATAAAAGTATCTATTACCAAAACTCTATATATGAGAATCTCCTATTATATAAAACTTAAATATATAAAATAATTATATTATCATCACTATGTGAAAGAAATGCTTCAAGTATCCCATAACCCTCAAAGTATGCCAGATAGAGGGAGGCTCACATGTATTGTGACTCATTTTGATCTTTACTTTCTGTGTGAGTATAGTTCTAGTAAGAATACGAAATCCACGTAATAATGAGGAACACTCAAAAGAATTCTAAATATAACGTTAACTATCAGACTTTTCCTTTTTGATATATAAATATTTGTTATTAAATTTTAAAAGTTTTTTTATTATTTATGTACTCACATATATGTGTTGATTCAAAGATTTAAAATCATTATCTTAAACTATTTTTTGTTTTGCGTCGCCTCCAGGGGGTTTTTGGAAACATTTTTAGATAATATATATATAATATATTATATATATAATATATAATATATTAATATATATATATAATATATATATGAATATTTATATTATATATATATATATTATATATATATTATATATATTATATATTAATATATATATTTTATAATTATAATATAATTATATACATATATATATATTAATAATATATATATATATATAATATATATTATTAATATATATATATTATATATATATATATATAATATTATATATATATTATTATTATATATATATAATTATAATTATATATATATATAATATTATATATATATTAATATATATAATATATTATATGATATATTAATATATATATAATATTATATATATATATATAAAGATATATATATATATATTAATTTAATATGTATTATATTTTAATTATATATTATTTATATTAGTATAATATGTATTGTTAAAAAAATTATATCTACCATAAATATATCGTATATATCTTATATATTGTAGCTC
This sequence comes from Trachelipus rathkii, assembly GCA_015478945.1. Taxonomy (NCBI): domain Eukaryota; kingdom Metazoa; phylum Arthropoda; class Malacostraca; order Isopoda; family Trachelipodidae; genus Trachelipus; species Trachelipus rathkii. The sequence continues at coordinate 28,007 of JABUQX010022611.1, read as the reverse complement.
TCGAATATTAAATTGATGAAGTTTAGTGATAAGAATAACCATCAATATATTTTTAATATTATAATATATTTATATATATATATATATTTAATTCCATTTCAAATTGATTTATTTTTAGATTATTATTTTTATTAATGTATTTGCAAGATTTATATTATACAATATATATATATATAATTAATATTATATATTATAATATATAATTGTGGTTAGGTTACTTGTATTCATAATTTTGTTTAATAAGTTATTATTAAGGGAGGAGTGATAATAGGATTATCTATTTGAAGATGGTAATGTTCAGCCGTGTGAAAATTTATATTTATAACCCAGAACACGATCTCATTTAATAAGCAAGTATATATTATCTATTGGATATAGTATGATCAGATCATTTATTTATAATAAAATCGACTCAAGTAAAGTATATATGGGATTAATGTATAGTAAACCTTAAATAACATATTCTTAATACTTCTCACTACTCATAATGTTCCTATTCGCCAAAAGTGATCTTGCCGTTCCTCTTACGATTGTAAAGGGTACACACCTTGGCTATTCACCACTCCCACCATTTGCACTCACACAAACAACCTCTTCTCTCCATTCTCATAAATACCACTCATAGAACATCCGCCTTATGTTAAAGGTTAATTACATTCTCTTAGTCTCACTCTCTCAGTTTATTATACCAAGCTAGTGGATCCCACTTATCATGTGACTATATTTACCGTCGGCTTCTAAAAAATTACTAGTAGGACCAAGGGGTCACATTCTGCTATCTTTCCTTAGAACCAATATACCCATATCATTAACCCATTCACCTCTCTCACTAACCTTTATTTCCATTATTCAATTTATTACTGCATGAATTAATTAATGGGCTATATAATGATATGTACTCACTCATTTTTATCTAAATCTTTATTCCTTATAACATAGATACTCACTACATTATCTAGTTTATTATTGGATTCGCTCTAAGTGCGCCCCTAAGATACGCTCTCAATATAAGTTTCAACCTACTCTATAAAATTTACAATAGGCATCTGCTGTGCATAAATCTAATTTCTTCGTGATCTATATGTCATACCACTCTCGTGATAGAATAACAAATTATAACTTTATGTGTGGAATCCTACTGTCACGTTAGGAGGCTATACCTCTTTGTAGTGTAGCTAGTTTCTAAAGGTACCCCGAATACTTATTCTGAATACATATGATCTCAGCCTAATATATCTACATATATTATCTATTTATATACAAAGCAAAGCAAAATAATGGGGGATATAAAATTTTTTTATAAATAGTCTCATAAATTTTTAAGACTTATTTTAGAAAACTAACATTTTTAAACATCATTGTCTATTGTTACACTTTAAATTATAGGTATTTTGTAGAAGATATAAGATCACTTTCACTGGAATAGTATTTTTATTTAAAATTGAAATCGAGAAACTATGATGAACATATAATACTATCAAATAACAATAATGAATATAATTATAATTGTCATCGAAAAATCCTTCGATAAAAATAATATATATATAATTATATATATACTACAAATATATAATGTGGGTGGAAAATAGAAGCCATCCTGCAATTGGAGAAAAAGGGGTACACTTCTATTTATTAATATTATTTGGATAAGGGCTATATATTTATATAGTGTACTTTAAATTTTAATATATAAATATCTCATAGGAAATTTGATTAGTACAAGTATAGTAAAGTCATATGTAAAAATAAAAAAATTGGTATAATAATAAGGTAAAAAAATTAACAGTATTTCTAGTATTATTATTAATATATTTTAATTACCTATAATATATAAGTACTAAATACGAAAATAAATAATAATTGAAATAACCTATAACAAATATCGAAGAGTAATAAAATAATATTTAATTCATATTCCCTTCATAATGAATATATTTATTGTTTAGTAAGTATAATTAATATATAAATAAACATATTAAAATCCACCCCCCAAATTAAAAAAAAATAAATAATAATATAAAAATTACATATTCTCATACTTTACATATTTCCATTTGAGGAGTTCCTGCTTCGATTATAATACCTAACTAATACTTTCTTTTGATTATCATTATACACAACTGCCCTACCTAATTCATTGTCATCTACTTGGGAGTATATTATAGAAGTGAGTATCGTTAAATATTAATTTAATTTTAGAGAACTAACCATTCTTCTTGTCATATTTATTTAGGTGGCATCTATATATTATAGCTATATATATAAATATATATAAAAAATAAATGAATAATATAAATTAATCAATATATATCATTTTTAACATATAAAATAATAATAACAAATATAATATATATATATTACATGTTAAAATAAAATCTCAAAATAAAATGCAAAATTAATAAAGTGAGCAATATAATATATAAAAATCTAAAATTTCTTCACTTTATAATGTAAAACATGGCTCTCACATTTCCCCTGCATGGTTGGTATGAACTCTATTTATTATAACCCAAACTTTTGAATAAATTGATTATATATCTTGAAGCACGTAAAAAGTGAATATAATATATAAATAATAACAATAATATTATATGAAAATACAATCATTATTCTCTTTTGTGATAAGTAATTGTAGCACTTTGTAATATCTCTAATTTTATATTAATATTCTCAATTATCATCTTGTATTATTGAAACTAATTAGAATTTATATTTAATTTTTTATAAAATAATTTTCACAATTATTGGTTTTATATGAAACAAGGGGGGTAAATTAATTTTTGTTATATTTATATTTTTAGATTTTATAATATTATTTTATACAATATAAAATTATTTTGATATATAGCTATATATATTACAAAAAATCAATTGTTCAGGAAAATAAATGGTTTCCTTAATCAAAAAAATTTTATATTCTATAATTTGCTGGTGATGGTGACCACTTTTTACCTCCTAGTGGCTCTTATAATTCACTACTCTCCAAATTTGAACGGTAATTATTAATCTTCACTGTCTCTCTTCGATTAAAAGGCTTATCCGTAGTAACTTACTAGTAACAGTAGTATGAGTTGTATGGGTAAGTGAGAATCTCAGCAGGGGGGCAAAACTTGCGGAAATATATAAGACCAGTGACTAATTGGTAGGTGAGTTTTCCTCTCAACGACGAAATCGCATATATAAATAAATGCACGGAGGTGATACTTACTCACAACTGATCTCCTCAATTAGCTTCATCCAAACATTACATCTCACATAGTCACCAATCATACATGTCCTAAATTCGGGATAATCCTCCCTCCGATCCTGCAAAAATTTGCCGTCTCAGCCACACTCCATGAATAACATTCTGTATTCACCAAACATCATTCAGAGATTGACCTCAATACTGAAACTCTAGACTTATCACAGCCGCCGAATGTATATTATCTTATACTGGTCCTAATAACACCTAATAAAAGGCTTAATCCCATATGTAAATATACAGATTTTACATGAATCGTCCCACTCTCGTAATAGTTAAACACAATTTATTTTTTACATTTCTAAAGGAATACTGATAATAATATACCGTTACCGATTATATATATATATTAATATTATATATTAATATATATTATATAATTATATATATATATTATATAATATAATATTATAATATATATATATTATATAATATTATAATATATAAATATTATATATTATATATATATATATATAAATAATCACAAATATATATTATATTATAATATATAATATCATTTAAATATATATATATTAATATATATATATATATTATATATAATATTATATATATTTATATAATATTATATTAATATAATATATATCATATATATATAATATTATATATTAATATTATATTAATGAAACGTCACTTCGATTGGCGTCAGGTAAGGTATTGAGTACGCTCCGTCAATCTCATACGAGAGGTGGATACGTCATGATTCAAATTACTCTTCGGTAAGCAGTTGGTTTTACTACTCATGATAGGGGGCAATGAGAATTAAAATACTTGTACTTCGAAACACTGTGGCCTGGTTTGGTATGTCACTCAGGCCATAAAGTTCTGAATTCCATGTATTATGGATTCACCCCTCGTTATTTAACTCCCTCCTACTGCTCTCTCACGCGCTGTGCTCTTGTTTGAAAACTCCGCACTTCAGTAGAATTAGATTCGTGTTATGTGGATGATACCAAGACAACTGAGATTGAAAGATATTGAAAAGGTAGTATATTAGTGTTTGTTTCTTTTTCCCTGTTTTTTTCTCGTAAAATTTTCTTAGCATTTGTAGGACTAGTTCATTTGCCTATTATTATTATATATTTATATAATATATATATATAGTCTTAATATATATATATATATATTTAATTATATATATATCCACTTCGTTATATAAAATAACATTATATAATAATAATATATTATATCTATAATATATCATAATATATATATATATTATTAATATATATAAATATCATTATTTATTACATCAAGAACACCGAATCATCTCTCAATCATCATCAATCATTCATATATCATACATTACATACATCTATCATCATCTACTACATAAACTATCGTCGTCCGTCTCGTTCAGATCGTGTCGTCGATCGTTAACGTCGTATCTATCAGTCGTCGTCGTTCAAATCGTCGTTCGTTACCGTCGTTCTGATCATTCGTTTATACGTATTCGTTCATATATAATCAATCTAAATCATATATCAATCCAATCATATATCAAATCTCATCAATCTTATTTAATCATATTCATCTTATAATCATACATTATCATCAATAATCATCATCTATCTAATCATCTATAATCAATCATATCTAATTCAATCATACAAAACAAAAAAAAAATAGACTACCTATACTATCATACTATAATCAATGAATATGTATGCCAGAACCGGGTACTGATCAACAGATCAGGAGAAATTTTTCAGCACTAATCCTATATCATCATCATCTATCAATCATCATCTAATCATAATATCATAATCGATCTCATCATCTATAATCTATACATCATATCATCATCATCACATCAATCATATCAAATACATCATCATCTCATAATCTATATATAATTCATCTATCATCATTAATCGATACAAATCATATCATTACATATAATCATCTAAATTAAATCATCAATCACATCATCATCTTCATCATCAATACATCATCATCTCATCATCATCAATTCAATCATACATCAATCAATCATCATACAATACTATCATCATCCATCATACATCAATCATCTATCATATCTATAATCATTCATCAATCATATCTAATCATATACTAAATCATCTAATCAATCTAATCTAAATACATCTATTCAATATATAATTTCAATCAACAGATACATCACTTCTTAATTACATACCTTTTACATACCAATATTATCTCTCAGTCAAGATCATATCACTCAGCATATGCATCCAATACATCGAGTTCACATAATAGCCTATTCTCGGATCATATCGAGTCCAAGATGTTACAATCAGATCATCGAGCTCACATCATATCAGAAGATCCAAAACACAGTACTAATATGTGGTCTCAGTTTCTAGTGTATAGGTAGTATAAATGAGAGTGAGGGTACTACTACTGTGAAAAGGATAGTGTACCTCGTTTACTAAGTGCATAGGTTGTATAATTTTAACAGAGCTATAAGGTTAAGAGAGTGTGATGGGAGAATGTTACGATATATGAAGTTGATATAGATGAATAGGATTGCCGTACTTTCGAGTGAGTGAATACTAGATATTCATAATGAATGCACTAAGGAGTGAATGATTGTATGAGATGAGTGATAAAGACTATCGATAAATAATCAGTAATATAATGAATTAGCTAAGTAATGAAGAGTCAGATTGATACTGATAATATGTTTGTTGGGTATATTTGTTTAAAGAAGAAATATGTATTTTTGGAGATTGATAGATTAAATAGTAGAGTGTGAAGTAAGTTGAATGAATGGTAAATCTACATGAGATAGATGTAGATATTACCGAGTGTTATAATATATATAGAATCTCAGAGAGATGAGGGTACATGGATTGTGAATGACTATGATGATGGTATATATTAGAGGAATTGTTGTGAGCTCGATGAACGAACTCGAAAATTCTATAATGTATTGTATCATTACATGAGTAACTAATAGATATGGTATGAGTGGTGATAGTGTAGATATCTATGCGAATCTCACAACGTTACTCACTCTCTCATTGAGCGACTCAGCTTATATGTAGAGGATATGTATTTAAATCTAATCGACTAAAAATTGCGACTCACATTAACGTTGAGTATGTACCTGCGTTTGACTGTATATATACATAATGAGTGGTATGAGAAGTGAATAGGCGAGTTTCTGAGAGATGAATTATGAGTAGGAAATTGAGATCATCGCAGGGATGAGTGATATATCGCTACTCCTGTTGGGTGATATATAATTTGTATGTTGGTTATTGTAGCGAATAGAAAAGAAGAAATGTTGAGATAATGTGCGCGGGTGATTAGAGCTGTGATGTGTAAAATGGGAAGAGTGTGTATCGTCATGTAGCGCACTGCTCACTATTGTACTCACTAAAAAAAGGCTCATGAGAATTACTTTGTTGTCAGGAAAATATACTGAAGTAAAGTATAGAGGAGAAGTTGCGTGGCTCAACAGGAGTTGAGCAACGAGCGGTGATATAAAAGAGTAAGGACTTTGTGAAATAGTGAGAGATGGTAGAGCTGGAGAGGTGAAAACTCTCGTGGTATCGGGTATGTAGGTGAGATCGACCAGTCTCTCGGCTTGGTGCACAAATTCAGAGTGATTGCGCACTGTTGACCCTGCTGAGAGCGACAACATAGTCGATCACAAGCGTTATAATCCTCTCGCTTATAAATAAATATTACCGAGTGTAATTATGATACTCTATAATGAAAACCTCAGTGGAGAGAGAGTCGCATAGACAGATAGAGTTACTCAATGTTTTAAATATTGAGTATGCAAAAAAGTATTATGCTATAGAATGCGTTGCAACCATGTAATAGCTAAGAAGCAATAATCGACCGACTGCAACATCTCACGTACCGAGCAAGGAGTAGTTGCTTACTACACTGGAAAATTATGTGTAAATATCAAAGTAATTTTATAAAATCGCGATCTAATAGAGGACGGAAGATTTATCGCTCCAGATGAGTGTCCAGGAATACTCGTATAATTCTGAAATGAGACTAAGAAGACCATGAGTAATAGTTAGGATCTCAGAGTATATGAGTCAGTAAAGGAATGTCTGAGTGAGGAAACAATGGCTATAGAGTTATTGGTAAGTGTGACTGAATTAGAAAGGTGTGTAATAGAGTAAATGACGGGTTGTACTTGATATAGGGTGTGTAGGTTAATAGGTTGGTAGGTGAGCGTGTACCCTAGGTATATTACTAATGACCATATATTAGACTATAAGATATTTAGCTCAGTGTAGTGAGGTTTTAATATATAGAGTTCCCCAGTCTTGATGATAATCCCAAGGTGCGATGAATATTTTTTTTTTTGAGTAGCGTACTGAGATTATACTCACTTAAGGTAGTATGGATATATTATTTTAGGTGTAGTATAATGATAGGAGTGAGTGACAGATCTTTTCCTTTTTCAAACTTACGTTCATATGACCCTTCTTACTTAACTATCTATATAATTTCCGTTCTTGTTTACTCTCACACACTTACTATCTCCTATATAATTAGACATTTAGTTGGGAATTAAAGGGTAAAAATTAAAAGAAAGAAAAAAAAGGTATATAAATATATATTAATATGATTATTAGATATATTATATAAAATAGAATATATATTTATATATATATATATTATTATATATATATATAATAATAATATATATATATATATATTATATATAACATTATATATATATATTATATATATAATATATATATATATTAAATATAATATATTATATA
>JABUQX010022611.1:10000-15000 GCA_015478945.1 Trachelipus rathkii | reverse complement strand
TGACTCTAAAGTTGGCTCTTTCACTATTAATGGAATTAGTTTAAATAAAAATCTCTTCACATTGTAAGTTATACTTGGGTGCCTCGATTTGCTAATAAGTAAGTGCAATGAATATATTTTAAAAAATATAAAAAGAATGAAACTATTTTAGTTAAGTAAATAAATTTTCTAACCAGATATGTGAAACTAGTCAGATAGCAATAATAGCATTTATGAACTAGTAATTAGTTAATTGTGCTATATGAGTGATTAGACCTTAATTCATATTAGCGCATATTCTAGGAAACTATAGAATACATGATAGTCAGATAGCATTTATAATAGTAAGATTACAGTTAATTTTATTTTTGTATGAAAACTTTATATAGCATCACTCAATCGTTGACCTTATCTATTTTTCAAAATACCAACATAGTCCGAGTAAAATAATGAGACTGTTTTAAATAAATAATAAATATACTAATAAATATTAAATGTTATTTTAGATAAATAAAGGTTATATTCAAAGTGCCAAATAATAAATGCCAATGAGTGCCAACCTTGAGATGAAGTATAAAAAAAATAACGTTACAAAAATTGACACTGGTATGACAAAAATATTGAACACTCGTATTGAGAAAAAGAGGTAAATAGTAGTATTAATAATAAATTTGTAATAAATATAGTATATTTTTGTAAATGATATTATTTTTATTATAAAATAAAATATAAATATATTAATAATATAAATAATAAATTAATAAAACTTGTTTAATGCATAGTGAATTAAATAAAAATATATAGATTCTTAATATTAATATTTTATTATCTACTTCGACGAGACAGAACAAGGTACAGCTCAAATCTACTAAAAGATAAGTGCAGTTGCCATATATTAAAGTCCATTAATATGCACTAAATTATCACAGCAATTTTCACGGTAGAGCATTAAATTATTAGGTATAGATTTATTTCTTTATTATGTAGAATTATTTATTGATTAAAAATGGAATTGTATATGATAAATTCTATTAATATATTTATTTATTTATAATATTTGCAAAAGTATATATTTTTAAAGGGTTGTCAAAATTTATTAAATGAGATGCAAAATAAAATAACAAAGGCTAATAATAGTAAGCTGTTTTACTATATATAATATATATATATATATATATATATATATATATATATATATAGTATATAATATATATATATAATAATTATATAATATAATATAATATATATTATATAATATATATATATAAATTATAATATATATATATATAGGTGAGGGGTATATATATATACTGTAATTAGATTTAACAAACGATTAATAATTTCTATTTTCTTTTTCTGTAGTCTTATTTTCTCTCTAATACATAATTTGATATTATTACGATACTGTCCTTTTAACCAAATAAATTTAATTTTTAATGGTAAATTTATAAAATAAATATTTAATAATATATATATAATTATCTATATATATAAATATATTAATATATATTAATATATATTTAGTAATATATATATATAATATATATATATATATATATATATAATATATTAATCATGTGAAGCTTTAATAGTTATGGCCATATATTTAGCTGTTTACAGCTTCTGTATAGGATATCAATTTTTATTCTATAATTTTAAATTTAATTATATGATTTCTGTAGTTTTAAATATTTTAGGGTGTGTTGATGAAAGATTATATAAATATAGAAATAAACTATATACTGATTTGCCTTTTGTTTTTAAAAATAATGCAATAAATATCTATCAAAAATCGATATTATATGCAGTTAGAGAGTCAAATACTTTATATCTCAAATAAAAATATTAGTGATCAGTTGCACGTGTCGTATTCCTGCAATCTTTACATTCTACGTCTGACTAATATGAATAGTCTTCACTCTCTCCACACTCATCACACCGATATAGAGTTCTGTAAGTATCTATAAGCATTTTTATAGAAACTATCTATTATTATACATATATCAAATATTTTATAATGTTACGATATAAATAATTTCTATTATAATAAACATTATTTACATTATTACATAATAAATATAATATAAAGATTATGACAAAATTTAAAACGATATAATAATATAAGTATATAACCCCTTTTATAAATATAACTCACGACTATTATACTCATTAAAAATGGAGGTGCATTCTTACTTACGTCTATAATAAGGTAAGAGCTGAGGGTAAACGTATCCTCGTGAGGGGATACGGTTCCAGAATATCTGTAATTTGCTCAAGTATAATAAATATGTCTATAAATAAGTGTGAGTTATATAATAAATATGTTTTATAATAATATATATATATATATTATACATTATAATATTAATAATATTATTATTTTATAGTAAAAACATAATTTAAATTCAATTCAATTAAAATAATTAAATTTATTTTAAAAATAATTCTTAAAAATAAATGAATAATGTAAGTAAAAATTTGTATATATATAAGCCTTCATACAAATGTTATAAAATAATTTATAAATATTATCTAGTACTAACAGTGAACAACCAAGGAATACTCGTATTTATAAATACATAGAAATATATACTATATTTTATATATATATATAATATTTTATTTATTATTTAAGTTTTTTATTTATTTTTATTATTATTATTATTATTTTTATTATTATTATTATTATATTATTAATATAATTAATTTATTATTATTATATTATTATATTAATTATAATAATTATTATTATTATATATATATACTCACCACTTTCCCAAACATAAAATACTGTGATATGTTTGTGTAACTAATAATGTCTCACTTGCAGATCGTGATAATTGCTTGATTGTGACATATATTTGTACTTATTGTTCAGGTGTGTTCATATTAATTACAAACTCATTATTGACTCGGAACTTTCCATGAACTATCTTCTCCAATAATGATCCCTTTTTATATATGATCACGCGTGATTTAATTCTAATTTCACTTCATCCCATTACTAATCCCCTTTGCTATTAATAGCCCCATCAACTCCTTTGCTATTAATAGCTCCATCAACTCACCTCCATTTGGGTTTGCCCCTTCTCCTATTGTCTACCACTTCTGAGTTTAAAAACTTTCTTAGTCAATTTATTATCAATTTATAAGCACGTGACCATACCATCTTAGTACCCCTGATTTACTCTTTCTATTAGACATTTCTCTACTAATAGACATCAATATACTATACCTCCTTATTTCAGTCAGGGAATTTCATCTTTATTAATTCTCACACAAAATAATTACGTAAAAAACTTTATTTTTTTTCTTTATATATTTCAATTTCTAAAACTTTTTTCAACTTTTTTTATTTTATTTTTTTTTTTACTTCTTCATTTTAGAGTTATAATTCCCACGGCGTCTCACATCCATACCGAACAGTTGGAACAAATATATTAATACATTGAATTAAACAATTTCATTTTTACCTTTGTTAAATTTTCTATTTTCCATAATTCTCGAATAGTGCATGTTTTTTAATATCTTTTATCACTACCTCTCACAAACCCCTATGGTCAATCTTATTTTCTTATCATTACCTTCGAATATATAATGATACCAATATCCTTCCTATAGTTATCTAAAAACTGTTGTTCTCTGCTTAGGCTTCGTGAGAAACCCATATCACCTTTTATGAATATTCACAACCTATTATTATTGTAGAGTCGTTCATTACCTTTGGGTTATGCAAACAAATTTTTCTCTCATCATTAACTTTTATGACTGATAAATTATAATATTTAAATACCTTTATCCTATGGACTATCACTTACGTTTCAAACTCAAGCACCAAAACACGCAGTTGTTTTTCCTTTGTATCGGCAATCAACCACAGAAATCTAGTTCTATGGCAAAAAGTAAAGACCACCTTTATATTATATCTCTCAATATACTTCTATCATTTACAGATCTATAACAGTGCACCCTTTCCCAAATCATATATATATTACATATATCTCTATAACTATACATTTATTATCTATAAAAATTAAACAGGCCTGTGTAGACTCATTACATCAATACCTTGTCTCTTAAGACCCACTTCCTCCCTTCTCTTCCTATGCTAATCCTAAACACCACCCTCTATCTGTTCGTGTGTAAAATGCTTTTATAATCACGCCTTTAATTTAAATAGCATAAACCATTTTGTTCCTAATAACTTTTCAAATTGTTCTCTCCACAATATACTTCCCCTCTTTGCACTCTATTAATATGTCACTTATTTCCAAATCTAAAGATAAGTTATGCACAAAAACGTCTGTTAGTTCTTATTGATGAGAATTTGTCTATCTAACGAGCATTTCAAATATTTTAAACTTTTTCTAATAAAATTTGTCCATATAATTTTACCTACAACACTCAATAAAGAAACGATGAGTATCCTCGCAGTATGTGAATTATAAAGCACTCACTTTTCGTCCACGCTACCTTGATATAAATTGATACCAAAGACCACAGGTTGTAGTCATATATGCACACATCTGAGTGGTCCGTAAGCCATCTGAACTGTTTCCTCCAGCAAACATTGTAAAAATTTCATCTTGCCACTCCACAACAAGTTACCTCTCCTTTTCAACATTTCTTATCATTGTAATATATATATATATATAGCATACTAACCAGAAGATTTTCCTTACTATATTTGATCATAATATTTTGCCACTCGTTTCCTTTTCAGACTTTCTATTTATTGATATATATGACTCAATAATTATTATAATTGCTTTAAACTCGATTGTTTATAAGAGATTTTCCCTACATTTCTTATCCTACCTCATATACTCTTCATGACATTTATAGTATATAATATAATTATATTATATTTTTTTAGCTATTATATTATTATATAATAACTATATATATATATTTTGTTCCTTAAAATGTTCTCTCCATTCTCTCCTCCACTTCTTTCATATATTCATACTTAAATATCTACATTCCCATCCCCAAAGACTATTTTCCATAATTATTGAACG
>JABUQX010022611.1:0-5000 GCA_015478945.1 Trachelipus rathkii | reverse complement strand
TTCCTCCCTAGTATCCTATATTTCTAGCAGCTCTGTCGAACTCATTTGCGTTATGTCATTATTCTTCTCCTCTATTAGGAACTTATCTTCTAGCACCACGTGCTACTTCCTCAGCAGTGAGTGATCAGACTCATGATACAACATACATCATATCCCACATTATTTGGTTGAGCATTACTGCAACTACTCTAGATCCTCTAGCTTACTCCAAAATAACTTACTTACTAGATGCACTAGAATCACATTACTATCTCTAAGTTAGAGCACTCACGATAAAAAGCCTCATAAAGGAGAGTTTGAAAGACTCACTCATCCGTCACATTAGATTGAATGGTGAATGGGTTACCATTCTCGTAAAAGCTGCTAATACCGTAAAATCTCTCAAAAGTTTCCAATTCTGTCATCTCACTTAAACGTCTCTTGGAATGTTCCTATATATATTATACTCCTGATGACATAAGATAACACATTCTTAAGGCACTATATTTATCTGTTCCTATTCAGAGAGAACGAATAAACATAAGCCTGTCGTTTTGGAAGAAAACTCCAACTCAGGATAATAAAGTAATTTCTCAACGTCTCACATACATTTTAAATTAAGATTTACCCCTACGCTATATATATATATAAGAGGGAAACTTACTACTATATAAAAAAACAATATCCCTCCGTTTATCATATCTAGATCCTTTAACACTCCTCATTATCACCTAACAAAGTAAATAATAGGAGTTCACTAAAGTTACTAAGTTAGTTCGCCTAACTAATTTATCTCTCGATCACAGTAATCTGTTGCTTATTCATAAATGTTCAACGGTTATTAGGTATCTATAATACCCCGAAAATATATTATTAACCGTAGGTAGGGATACAGGTAAGATCATTAATGCCCTCAAATATCTGCGGTAAGGGAATTATTTTCATCATCATCCATGAGTGTAAAATAATACCCCTAAATGGCAGAAACTGTATATTAAAGGATACCCCCACAGTTGCATTCCATCATTTCAATATTGTCCCTGAGTACTTACTACTGTTATTATATATGAAACATGATGAGGTTTTGGAACTATATTAGTAATATAAATATTTATAACTATAAAATTGTAGACAGGAAATGAGATGCTTATTTAACTGTCAGCTCAATAGTATAAAATATTCAGACAAACCAAAAATCAAACTTACGCCACAATACATGACTACTCTCACTCCCTCACTGACCTTCACTTTGTAAAATATTTCTCTAAATTCCTGTTTCTATCTCTATATATACTAATAGAAAACTCCTCATACTTTTAAATTCTCGTATGAAACTCAGGGCAATAGTATCCATGCATACCAGTATCTAACTGTATCATGCCCACTACTTACCAACTTATCTTACAAAAGAGCACAAAAGCAGCCTTTGATTCAATCCCGTTCAAAGAGCCATCAACAAGCCTATATTCATATACTGTGAAGTACATTAACTCTCAACAAGCTACCAATGAAACTAATCTAGCTCATCCAATACAATAAATTATGGAAACTAACTCATTCCTGCCATTACACACTGTCTCACATACTCACCAAACTGCGTTCTACTCAATAAAACCTTATTAGAGACATAGAATGTAACGGTCTCTTTGTCCCTTTATATATCGTCATCATCCCCCAATACTAAAAAAATATAAATATAATATAAAAAATAAACCCTCACTACTGTAGTGAAAAAGATGTTTATAAACACACAGAAAAGAATTGTCGCCAAGCTAAATATAAATATAAATATTCTCGCATTAAAATATTAAGACGGACTACTACTACATATTTAAACAAAAACACAGTAACCCCCAGATGTAAAAAAAATATATGCTAACCAGATAGAGACTTATTCGCCATAAAGTGTCTATATAACTTCTGAGAGACAAAATGACAAAGTTCTTTATAGACTGTACCCAAAGTAATCCCTAAACTAATGAACCAAATACTACAACCAACCTAATCATCTAATAGGTTACTACATAAGAACAGTTTTAGTTCCTACTTGATTCTTATCCTATAATTCTTCTCCTCTCATGATTTCCGTTTATCAGCCCTCTCTAAGGGATTCTATACTACCTTAAGTAAAATGAATTGGGATAAACAGCTCCCAAATGTAGAGCCTTGATATTGCGATAGTAACCCATTCATTATTTCTCTCTAATATAGCTATTCTGCACTTCCTGAGTAAGAAAGGTTACAACTAGGAAAAAACTTTGTTCAACGTAAACGTCCGCAAACAGCTTAATACGTATGCGTGGTTCTGATGGAGTCATGAATTGTGAATAGGACCCTAGAGGTCCTTCACTTATCTCCTCAATCAAAACTACCCACAATTTCCCTATAAACCCAACTAGCTCAACATGCAATGGATGAACCGCCCGTCATGAAATACACATGTGTTGACTTCGGGTCCTTGCTACCAAGCATTTACTGAGAAAATTCTCCTCTGAATGATCAAGACCGTGAGCGCAAATGTTTGCATTCTCGTGAATCCCATATTGGTAAAGTGCGGATGTATTCCAAAAGCGGGAACTACAATTACTCAAAAGACAAATTTATCGCTCTTTCTGTAAGAAAATACACCTTTTCACTATTCACATCACGAGTGTTCTCTATTAGAGAGAAGCCAAAATGCCAGAAGAAACAATTACTCTCACACTCCCCCCCCCACTATTTCTGAATCTGCTTGCCAGAGCACGGATTACCTGCTGAATACTTGCGTTCCTCACTATATTACACACTATATGAGGCATATTCACGACAATTGCTCGTCATATTTAATCCAATACCATAACCCATATTAAACAAGTGAGGATTACGGGTATTGAATTCAATTTAATCTTCGCATTCATGGTGTGAAGCTCTATCACCAAATACATCTGAAAACTCCTCCCTTAAAGACGTCATACAACCTAAACATAAATCTTCTGGTGTATGACTACTCACTGGCCCCCCACAGGTTATTGTTCCTCACCCTTTCCTCGCCGAAATACCCACGTCTCAACCTTCTCCTTCAATAGAAACTCCATACCTCAATCTAAATACATTACTCACCCTCACATGTATCATACATAGAGACAATTGTCTCTAATTGACCACCACCATCATAACATTAATAACTCACCATGACTACCTATCCTTCAATGGAATTGTCATTGATATTACTCTTAAATTTTACGAAGAATATAACTATTGTTCAACTATATAAACGATATATGTACACTCATAAAAGTGTATATATGTTTGCAAGAAACTTAGTCTCGACTACTTGTACATCGTTGAGACTTCCTTCAAACCATCCTGAAGTTATTAAATAATCGCTACGTTAATTACTTCTATAGAAAGAATGGTGACAATATGATAGGGGAGTAGAGGGAATACTCATTTCACAAAATCCTCATATCCCACTGCATCACTTCACCCGGCGAGTCCCTCTATAAATACAAATCCAGAACGTATCATTGCGGTAGAGTAGCGCGAATAGACTTCACTTATCCATCGAAGCGCTTTATCAGTAGTTATGTTTCAAATCTACTTGGCTCCAGAGTATAGTGAATTTACTTCTAACCGCGCTCAATACTTTTAGTCGCAAGATCCTTTATATAATAACAGACATAATCTAACTGCTCTTCTGAGATATTATGAGCTTATGAGTAAGACTTTTAAAATCATACCCTCACTACCCAATCTTTTATTAAATTGATAGAGAGCGAATGACTCGATTCTCATACATATCCATACATATCTCAAAAGATTAATATTAAATAACGACATCTCCTATAACCCTCTCTTATTTACGCCTCGAGGTTATAAATTACACTACATATTTATATGGAAATATTCAGCCTTCCTACTCTGTTCTTAAGAGTATAATTTTGTTAATGATAACAGTCGTACATAGATCTTCACATTTCATATAATAATATATAGGCAAGGCCAGACATTATTACCTTGCAGTCGAATGAAGAAAATACAGAATAACGGAACTTTTCGTTCAGGCGAAAGCGTACGAAGAAATTTGAAAAAAATTAAATTTTTGAATACTCTCTTCTCTCTCTTCTCCTCTCTCTCTCTCTATAGTATATAATATTATATATATATATAATATATATATATATATATATTATATATATATTATATAATATATATATATATATATATATATTAATATATATTATATGAATATATATATATATATATATATATATATATCAGGGGCGTATTACATAGGCGTAGTAGCTCCTACCCAATATTTGAGTCTTTTTGATAAAATTAAATGGTAAAAGTTACTAAATTATTAAAATCTTATATGAAAGTGTAGAAAAGAAACTGATAAATAAATAAATTTAAGGAAAATCAACTACTTTAGTAATAACAATGTATTAATAATTAAATTTCATTGGAAATTTCTTTCCTGCCCCTGTTCTTAAAAGTAAAACTCAAAGCCATGGGCGTACGTAGATTATTCATATTTCATATAAAATATATAGTAAAAAAGCCATACGTCATACCTTGCTGTTAGAGCGAAAAAATACGCGAAATTCGCGAGTACGAAACTTTCGTTTCACCCGACGAATATATTTGAAAAAGTTTTTTTTCTTAAATCTCTCATCTCTCTCCTCTCTCTTCTCTCTCTCTCTCATCTCATCTCTCTCTCTCTTCTCTCTCTCTCTTCTCTTCTCTTCTCTCTCTCTCTCTCTCCTTCTCTCTCTCTTCTGATAATATATATATATATATATATATATATAATATATATGTAATATAATATATATATAATATATTTATATATATATATATAGTATATATATATATATATATATATATATATATATAATATATATACTTCCCAATACCTTATATAATGAACTGATTTTTAGAGTAATATACACAAAACTTCTTCTATGTATTAATCATTTTCTATACTTTTTAGCTCTCATTATCCCTTATGGATTATCGTTTTACCTGGTCCCGGTTTG
>JABUQX010022610.1:7500-12430 GCA_015478945.1 Trachelipus rathkii | reverse complement strand
AAAGTTGATGCGGAGGAGCTTCGTCTTTGACTTGTCCGCGGACAAGTCCGAGTGTGTGGACGAGGCACACGGACTTGTTGTACGACTTATGACTCATCTTCTTCAGACATTATATTATTATATTATTTATATATTATTATATATCATTATTATTTATTATTATATTATATTATTATTATTATATATATATATATATAACATATTATAGTATATATATTATATAATATATATATATATATATTATAATATATATATAATTATAATATATATAATATAACATATATAATAATATTATATATATATATAAGTGGTCAGGCATCCGAAGAGTTCAAGGCATGTAACTAGAAAGACTATAAGCAGCAACGAAAATAAATATCATTTATTAATCAGGAAATTTTTTACACCAGAAATAAAAAAATAAAATAAAAAAATATAACGTTTTTAAAAGAAATTAATATTCTTTACGAAATTTTCTGAAAAATTACAATTATTTGAACATCAGAAGATGCCTTTTTTTCTTGACAGCTCGGAAAGTTGCAGATGTTGAATTTTTCTTTTTTAAAAACTAAAGAAACCCACGGATAAACAAGGAACGACTGGATAGAGTCGGGGTTCTCGGCCTACCGGGGACGACGGGCCCTCTGTCCCTCGTCGGCTCGAACCCCCTAAAGAGGATATAAAAAGAAAAATATCATTTTCTTCAAAGCGAAAAAAAAAAATGGGTATTGGCCCTTTTGCTCCTCTGAGAACTAATGCCGGTTTCCAAGGTGAAGTCAAAGCGTTTCAATGCCAGGTGGTAAGATTTTAATAATATTATCAGAGGTGTTATTCAATAATATTGAATAAAATTAATTTTTTTTTTTAGTTTCTTTCATTAAAATTACTTGCTGAAATCAAAATGTTATTTATTTTCCTGTAGATGTTAATTAGTTTCTAGTTACATGCCTGAACTCTTCGGATTCTTTATAAATGAAAATTATATATATAATACACAATATATATATATAAATATTATATATATATAATAATTTATTTATATATATCATATATCTATTAACTATAACTATATAGGACCGCATACCCCGAAAAAGTTTCAGGCACTCGCTAATTGAAACACTATAAATCTACAGGAAAATAAATATTATTTTTTAATCAGGAGACATTTTTACCGCAGAAAATAAAAAAAATTATTTCTAATTCTAATATTTATTAATAAACTCCTTATTAATATTAGTAAACAACTTCAGTGCACGCCTGAATGAAATTAGAAGAGATGCATGTCTCGAGGAGAAAAAGTTGCCACACACCGTTTATAATGTACGCAAAGGGACGAAAAGATATTATGTTTTTCCTTTTTAATCCTTTAGGGGGTTCGAGCCCGTTTTTACGCACCCGGGGACATGAAGGGGGGACGCAGTCCCCGCGCCGTCGTCCCGGAAGGCCGAGAAACCCGACTCTATCCATCATTCTTGTTTACCCGTGGGTACTCTTTTCATTTTTTAAGAAAAAAAAATTCACATATCAAGGGTTCCGTCCTCAGTCGTAGTGAGGGCATCTTCGAATTGGAAATGTTCGTAAATGATTTTCAACATTTTTAACCATTTTAATTTTTAAAAGCGTTATTTTTTTTATTTTATTTTTTATTTCTGCGGTAAAAATGTCTCCTGATTAGATAAAATGCATATTTATTTTCGTGTACCTGTAATAGTTTTTTAGTTACATGCCTGAACTTTTCGGATGCTGACCATATATGATTAATATATATAATATAATAATATAATGTATATAATATATATATATTAATATAGTAGTATATATATATATATAATATATATATTATATTTATAATATATATATATAATTATATAGTATCATATTTTTATATGCGTGTGTGTCTGAAGCGAATTCAGACCTTAAATTAAATCAATCAATTTAAAAACTGATTATTTATCTATGGTGGTGATATGAAAATTAAAATTTGCATGGCGTGGTTGACAACTGCTTCGGTCTGGAGAGCAGGACTAACCTCGTTTTTATAGAGAAGGTGTTGGCAGGACTACGTTTCCACCGATGACACATTTTCATTATTTTAAATATATTATGAATTGCCACCGTTGGTTTTTCAAGGTCAGTGTTGCCGTACCGCGCTACTTTGTGCACAATTGGCATCTTTTCGAAATCATGCGCTGCTAAAATTTAAGCTTGGCTACTAAAGTTCTTAAGCTTCTCTCTCTCTCTCTCTCCTCTCTCTCTAATATATATGATATATACTATATATAATATACTATATATATATAATATAATATTATTATACTATAAATATACTATATATTGTATATTATATACTATATTATATATATA
The DNA here is from genome assembly GCA_015478945.1 of Trachelipus rathkii. Lineage (NCBI taxonomy): Eukaryota > Metazoa > Arthropoda > Malacostraca > Isopoda > Trachelipodidae > Trachelipus > Trachelipus rathkii. Next base: position 10,069 of record JABUQX010022610.1, on the reverse strand, counting down.
TATTATATATATAATATATATATATATATATATATAGGAACTTTCTCTCTTTAAAAGGTAGTTAACCGATATATATCAACGAAAATGTAATCGACTTTTTTTTCGATTATTTCAAGGCAAAAGTGCGAAAAGGTTGCCAATAACAGCTCTTCTTTTTTTTTTTAAACTAAAAGGAATACCCAAGATTAATTCGCAAAGATGGAAAGAGTCCATGGGTCTCTCGCTCGAGCGGGGGAACGACGGGGGACTTCGTCTCCCCCTCTGTCCCACCGTCGGTCGAGCCCCTAAAAAAAAAATAAAAAAAATTAAAACAAATTAACATTAAATTAACATGATATAATCAAAAGCAACATGGGGCAACTTTTTCTCTTCTTCGATTCGAGTTAAGCTTTAACACGTCAAAGTGCATGGTTAGACGATTAGTGTTCAGCGATATTACGATATCTGTTTTTTATGTAACTTCCTTTTAAAGGATAAGTGCCTATATATATATATATATTATAATATAAATACTACTATATATATATATATTATAATATATATACTATATATTAATGTATAGAATTATATATATTTATACTAATATATATATATATATATATATCATATATATAAATTGAATAATAGGCTGATTATAATTTTTATGTAAGCCATTGTGGAAAAAATCATAATAATAGTTCTTCCATATAATTCCTTTTTTTTAAAAATTCGTTTTTCTTTATAAAAGTTGGTTCGTCAGTCATCATCACAGTTTGCAAGTGTGGAGCGTGACTTGTCCGGACTTGTCCGTCGGCCAAGTCTGCGGACAAAGCTCGTTCCTAAGTCCCTAGTCGTGGACCGGGCCTTAACGCCCTCGCATTGGATGGTGGGCTATATATATCTATATATATATATATATAATATACTTATATATATATATAATATATACTATATTATATATACATATTATATATTATACTATTAATATAATAACTATTTATATTATTTATATTAATATAGTAATAATATAGTATAATATATAATAGTATTATATATATATATAAATATATAGTATTATAAAATACTATTTTATAATATATTATTATATATCTCTAATTAAGTATCCGAGACTAGATAATCCTACGTAGCTATTGCTGTGCAGCAGCATAATATATAATATATATATTATATTATCTAATATATGATATAAATATATTAGTATCTTATAATATAAAGTATATATCTTATTATTCAACCTTCATTCTGTGATCACAATAATATACATGATTTTACATCGAAATAAACTAAATAATAATTAATAAAGATTGGAATGTTAAAATATAAATCAATTTGAAGCTCAAAAGAGAAAAAAGTAAGTTTCCTTTATATGCAATTAAGGTCCATGTCAATCAAAAGGAAACGATATTTGGAACGTTTTTGCATGTTAATATATACATATAGGTATATGATATGATATATTATAATATATATATAAATATATATATATTATATAGTATAAATATATTATATATATATAATAGATATATTAGATTTATTTAAAAGTATATATAATGTATATATATTATATATAGGGTATCAGTATATGGTATAATTATATGTATAGTATTTAGTATTTACTTATAATATGGTGATTAATATATATATTTATATAATAATATATATTATATTTATATAATATATATATATATATTATATATATATATAGAGTATATAATATTAATTATATATAATATATATATATATATATATGTATGTATATCATATATATATTATATCTATATATTATATCTGGTCTATTGTTCATATCCATGCTGAAGAATCAATCTAAATCAGGCATACGGGTATTAGAAAATATATATACTTATATATCTATATAATAATTATGACAATATATATATGACAGATATACTAAATTGAATATTATTATAGTAATATATTATATTATATATATATATATATATAATTATATATATATCTAAATATGACTACATATAAAATAATAAGTCCATAGTATTCTGAGGAATATGGCTCTGATTATTACGGGAGTTCAGCCATTTCCAGAACCCAACAACCTCTCACCGGCTGAGCCATTAAGAAAAGATAAAAGGTGTCTCAAGGTGAGGTGATGCTGAAATGTTTTTGCTTTCTTTAGGTAGTGTGAATTGGTCACCTCTGAAGTAGTGTGTTCAACAGTTTCAGGCTCCGTTAAGCATCTTTGGCGAGAGTAGAGATGGGAGTTCTGTTGAGGTTGAAATCTATGTTTATATCGTTGAATGGGGCCTAATTGAATTTCTGGTCTATGTGTGGATGGGACTGTTCTAAGCAGTTGGGTCAATTATGAACTGACTATCTTCGCATGGCAGTTGGGGCTGCGAACCCCCTTCTGACCATTATTCCATTTCCGATGACATGCAGTATAAATTATTAATTGTGATAACTATAATGTGTGAGTAGTGGTTATTAATCAGTGTTTGGATGACGATTCAGTCGATAATGAAATAATATAATAATAAAAATAAAAAATAATATAATAACTAATAATAATAATAATAATTAATTAATAAAAATA
>JABUQX010022610.1:0-2500 GCA_015478945.1 Trachelipus rathkii | reverse complement strand
GAAAAGAGGTTTCGCTGGTTAATTTCTTGCCAAGGGGTGCACCAGTAAATACACAAAGAAAGGCAAGGCTTGTTTAGTCGTGTAATTGTTTTACTTCATGACAATGCTCGACCACATGTAGCTGCCGTCACCAAACAGCTGATTGCGAAATTTGACTGAGTGAAGCTCGAGCATCCACTTTATAGCCAAAACATAGTAACAAGTGACTACAACTGCATGTGAAGCAATCATTGTAAGTCAGCGTTATGTGATGATAGTGACGAAGTAAAAAATGATGTGCAGCAGTAGTTACCTTAACTGGCAACACACACACAGCTCAAAAAGAAATAAACTTCCACTTGAATAAGCTAAAATGCTTCTATATTTGCACCTCATTTTTCGAATCTTAATCTTTGAATAACTTAATAAATTTAACCATATTAACATTCAATCTCTAGTGTTTTAAAAAGGAATAAATTACCATAATTAACAATAAAAAATTAATAAGAATCTTTTGGGTTTTATTAATTAAACAGACAAATTTGCAACTTTTAGAAATTGATTCGTAAAACTAAAAAATTGTCTAAACTGAAAATCTGCTTACTTTTTTTTTTTAATATTTAGCTATCTCCTCCTTTTTAATAAAATTTTCAATACAGAAATAATTGAGCGAGATACAAAACTTCAATAAATGTATTTCATTTATATCTTCTTTAAACAGTGGTGAAAAGTAGGAAAATCTCTTCATAGATTTAAAAAAAAAAATTCTGCAACAGTAAATTTTTTTGTCAAAAGTTAAAATTTGCTGTAATATTTTCTAATATTCATTCAAATTTTTTAAATGAAATTATCAGAATAATTAGAATTTAACAATTTACAATACATAATCTGTAAATCTTTGGGCATGCCATGTCCAATTTGAAACAGTGAGCACAATGACGGTTCCAGAAGTAAAACTGTTGGGTATATAGGAAAATGCTCTAAATAAAAGATATGAAACTCGTCCAATTCAACCTACTCTTGAAAATTTCATAAAAATTGGATGAACAGTAAAAAAAAAATTAGAGAAATTGTCCAATTTTGACAATTTTCATCATTCTTCACGATAACATAAAAAAAAAAAATCTACATTAAGATATTTTATGATATATTTGGAAATGGTTTAGGAATAGCTAAAGAGGTACACACCTAAAACTTTTACATCTAAAATTTAGAAGTTTTTTTTTTTTTGATAGAACAATTCAAAATCAGCAATTCATATCGGGACCAGATGTCAAATTGTTCAGCACACAGAAAAGTGTTCTAAATCAAAGTTTTGTAATTCGACCAATATTCAATAAAAAATTCATAAAAACTGAATGAATTGTAAAAATAATTAGAGTAGATTTTAAACTTTGACAATTTTTTTTTTGTTTACAATTGAACCTGTCCCTTAATGTAATCATTTTTTTAATGTATATTTCATGTATGTTTGCCTAACAATACTAAATACTTATATACAGTAAATTACATCATATTTAAAGAAAAATTCTCTTATGTAATTATATAAAACATATTACTGAAAGAAAGTTTATAAAGAATGCAAAAATAAAATGCATAAATTTCAATATCAGATGCGTTTTAAATAGATTATTAAAGATCCACAAGATTTGTTAAAAGAATCTTTCGGCAAAAATAAAGAAAAATTTCACAATTATTCATCCACACACACATGTTTATACAACTATTTAAGTTGTATAAGCAATTAAAGCTAAATATCTCCAAAGTTAATAAATGGATTATTTTGTATGAAACTAAATAATTATAATTTTAAGAAAAAAATTTCATTTCCTTGTAGGAAGATCTGGCCATAGGGTGATATTGAAAATGATATCTGGCCAGAGTCAGAGCTTTTTAAAAAGTCAGATGTACACTCAGAACCAGAGCTGAATACTGTTATGTTACTATTACTACTACTACTACTACTAGTAATAATAATAATCTTTGATACCTGACTTTCTTCCAATCCTGAATCTTGCTCAAAGATTTGACCAAGGTTTCTGAAATTTTCTTCACTATCTAAGAGTTCATCCTTAATTTCAACTTCACTCTTAATATCCATAATCAGCTCAAATTTACTTCCTCCTAAAATATTTTAGGATGACAAAATATTTTCCGACTTTGAATATAAAATAAAATTATATATTAGAAAACTGATTATTTTCAAAATTTATTTCTGTAATCCAATTTTTGCCGATGACGATGACGATTAATCGTCCCATCACTAGGTTGTAAGTGAACTCATTCAATCCTATCTTATATAAACCAAACTAAGAATTAACAATTTAGTTGCTGCAAGTATTTTAAAATACGAACATCTTTTTTTATTTCTTTTCTTCAAATCTACTTTTCCTACCAGTCTTCATAAACCCAACTCCTACCGTATCTCCCAAGACAAGGGTCTCTCAAACTTTAATTAACAATAGACGCTTTTCATCTCAAAAAATATTTCTGCAGACATGTAGCTACTTGTTTCTCTTAA
>JABUQX010022609.1:0-16804 GCA_015478945.1 Trachelipus rathkii | reverse complement strand
TATAATATTATATAATATGATATAATATATATATAATATATACTATATATATAGTAATATAATATATATATATATTAATCGGACGTTCAAATTGTCAGAATCCCGTTAATACATATTAAGCAGCTAGTGCTGAACTGCTCAACGTAATAAATAAGGAAATCTTACTCTAAAGAAAACAAATGCCATATAAATCAAATAAAATTAAAACAAAACATAAGGGAAAAACTGGATATATAAAAACTTATAGTGAGTGGGTGGTGTTCCATATATATTTCTTCTATTTTATTAAATTCATTTTATATTTTAGGTCTTAAGTATTGTAAATAACATGCTTTAGTGGATTTTTCCTTCACTCTATAGTGTTAGGATTTAGAAGCAATGATGCATGGTTGAAACTTACCAAATTCATATAGCCATCGTTTCCAGCTATATCAAATCAAGTTGCACGCTGTCGACGTGTAAAAGAAGGGTGTCACACAAAGACAACATCAAATCAAACATTAAATCATTAGAAATAAAAGCCAAGACAGTAAAGAAGGCGCACAATGAGCTATCCCGGAGATGTGTGTGTGTGTGATCAAGCCAAAGACCAATCAACCAAACAAACATGTATCATTCAAATATGTCTGACAACAGCACCCTTAGGGTTGGTCCAATAACTAATATAGTAGGACCACAAAGTCGTAAAAACATGCTCATGCAATCCAAACTTCATAGAATATACACAAGTCACAGTGATGTAGAGAGTTGTGAGAAAAAACTATAAGTAAGTACGGCTAACCACACTACAAGCCTTATTAAGGACTTGACGGGTGGTATATAGAAACATGGCAGATAAACTCTTAACAACTACTTGATAACTAAAATGCCGCCAAGGTTGACTTATTTCCAAGTATACAATGCACGATACCCAAACAAATCCATATACCGTATCCAATCCTTTCTTAAATGTTGCAATCGAGTCTCACTCAACAACCTCCTGCAGACAAAGTTTTCGCTAATAAATATTTTTTAGTTAAATTTTAAATACTTTCAGATTTTGATGCCAAGAAGTAAAACTAATATTCTTAATTTCTAAAATATACTGATAAAGCACGAGTAAAAAATGAGCATAATAGCTTTTGAATGCCATTTATTAAACTTTTAACTAAATTTAATTAATTAATTATATATGTATTTAGTTAAATGACAAATTAATATTTAAAAGTTTAAGAAGGGAAGTTATACCTAGGTAAAATTTACCATATCTCATTTCTTGGTTCAAGTTAAAATATAATAAAGGAATATGAAGGTATTTTGTCTCCACAGAAATAATTTCATGGAGGAAGCAGCTTTGTTTTAACCTTAGGCATAATTTTGTTCAGGAGAGCGAAGACCTTGTTTCCTTTTTTTTATATTATTGCCTGGACTTACAACAACAGCAGCGAAGGGCCCTAGGGCTGAAACTCCCAAAACGATTTTAGTGCAGTATGAAAAAAAAAAAATTAATAAGATATAATAGAACTACAAAAATCTTATTATGAATAACGCAACTAAACAAAAAACGTTACAGCAGATCTCCAATTTCACAAGCCAAACAATCCTGAGATTAGGAAACAAATGCGAGTTAAGAGGAAACTACATGAAATTAACAAGGTGAGATGGTTAGGTTTTTACTAATAGTATAAATCTCCTTCTTATTGCCTGAAGTGCATTAAAAAAAAATAAACTCTGTAAAAATTTATCTAATTTTAAGTTATTATAAAAAAAAAGCAAAATCTCTAAAGCTAGGTCATAGGCTGCGTTACAGCGTTAAGAAGACAACAAGGATCGTGAAATGCGCACACCTTGATAAATAAGGCATATATTTTTGGCTCATTTTTTTTAGCTTGCATAATATCAGTGTAAAATACAAGTTGCAATCACTTCAGAATTAGAAACCAGTCTCTTCTCATTTTCATTATTATATGTAATCAGGCCAATTTTTAATAATAGGAGGCAACCTCAAAGCCCATCACACAACCTTGAAGAACTAGATACCTTAAATATATTAAATTTCATGGAATTTTTTTTATAAACATGATTGGATTTGTGCAACCTTTATCAAAATAAGTATCACATATAATATTAATAAAACTAGTTCTAATTTATATAATTCATCATATTTTGCTACTTTAGTCAATATTTGATGTAAAAATAACGTTTTTTCCTATGAATTTGTTACATCACTAGGCTAGTCATTCATATTTGATCTTATGAAAGTGAGAGAAGAGGAGCAGAATTATTATACATTTATTTTGTGTGTGTTTAGTATTAGAGTCAGGTTCACCTTCCAATATTATCTTGCAAGGCATCATTTTTATAACCAAGGCATTCATTTCCAGTATATAACTTATACTGTAAAGAATTTATACATCCAATCTCTTGTAGTATATTATTTCAGTATTAAATTTTTCAGAGGGATTAAGGCCGTAATTCTATATACCGGCTTTTCTCTTCCTTTCGTCAAGTGTTCCTTCAGAATCCTCCCTTAAGTTAAATTCAAATATGAACATCCTTGAGAATTTTTTCCTATAGGAAGCCTTGACGTCCGCAAAGATACTGGGCAAATCTCTTCCTTAGTCCAAGGGACTCTGAACAACTTTGAACTTCGCTAAGGATTTTGTTTTCGAGCGGCGCCATCTTGGTTTTTTTTAATTGTACATTTGTCTCGCTGCTATTTATTATTTATATTTATATCATTTGTTGGAATTTACTTATGTAAATGATTTTGTCCAATATATACTTTCGTGTAATGTAAAACCCAAAAAACAATAATAGGCTCCACCAGAGAAATAGGACAGCAGTGCAACCATTCGACCAGGTTCCTAACTTAGATGTAAGGAGCGATGGATTTTATAATTTTCATAATTCGTAGCTAGGGCTCGGCTCAGCCTACGGCTATGCCAATCAAAGCAACTGGAACTAATAAGTGTGAAGCAAATCACATCTTTCAATTCTATAGTATTTTATTAAAAGAAGATGTTCATTCTTTTGATAATTTTTTTTCTTTTATATTGCTTGATTTATTTTATAAGTTAAGATTAATAACTTATTTTTGTCCCTAGTTTCAGTACTTTGTTGTTCATTGGTTATTGTCTCTGACGTTCATGAAATTATGTATTGGACGATTTTTCCTTGAAAACTGCTCGATAAGTAATCCCGAATAAAGGGAAAGGGGGTTTAATAAATAGCAATTTTTTTCATTCAAGATTTCTTATGCAGTGGAGTATGGCTTATCTGAGGCTACCTTTACGGAAAGTCAAAACGTTTTTCAAAGTTTTTCAGATGGATTAAAACTACCCGACTGAATACTGCATCGTTCTTCCATCCATCCACTTCAGACCAGAACAATCTCCGCCTAATATTAATATTTATATATATTATTATATATTATTATTATTATATCGAATTAATTATATTATTAATTATATATTATATTATTATATTATTAGTTATATATTATTTATAAAAAATTAAGTTTAAAACTTTTTTTAACCATAACTTTGAATTTTCTGGTCTAACCGATTCTAAAATGTCGGCAAATTTTTTTTTATATTTTTTGAAAACTTTCAAAAAATTCATCGTTACGCAAACAACCTTTGGATAGAGTTTTTTTTATTCAACAACTCCTGTGGCAAATCATGGCCAAAATTAACATCCTATTACTGAGTAACTGCTTTTTATATCAAAGATGCATAACATCTTCCATAAATCTTACTATGCCACCAGGTCTCTCCCGTCGTACTCTACTATAAGAATTTATTGATTCCGATTATCAATAGATATTTTGTTACACTATTTTGTAGATTTGTATCATGTCCCCGCTGAGAAATCGCCTTTCTACAAGAAAAACATTCCATAAATCCTTCAGCCTCTTTCGTAGGTGTGAGTTGGTCTTACCTCAACATTAAAGAAATCATCCTTTTTGCTCTAGTTGCACTCTCTAAGGCCTATCTAACTTTCTTTAAATTAAGGGGCCAAGCTTGGAATAATACGCGAATACTGGCTCTAACATAGTATATGATAACAGTTTACTTATAACTCCTTGCTCTTGTTATACACATTGCGATTTATTACGCCAACATCTTTATTGGAGATTTATTTCCTTGCTTCAAACACTGATTTAGCAACTTTCATATTACTGCTTATAATCACACACCTAAATCTTTTTCTGGGTCCACAGACTCAAGCCAAACCCCATTCATATCGTAGCTAAAACTTTTATTTGAGCAACTAGGTGAACAACTTTTACACTTTTTACTATTAAAAATTCATTTACCACTTATCTGCCAACCAAGAAGTTATCATGATAATTATTGAACCTTCTATTACATCTTTTCACTGTTCTAAAGAGGTAGATACTTTTGTATCATCTGCAAACTTAAAACCTTGCATTTAACTCCCTGGTCTAAATCATATAGGCCATATAATATATATATATATATATATATAATATATATATATATATATATATATTATATTAATATATATATATATAGTTATATATTATATATATATATATATATATATATTATATAATATATATATAATTATAATATATATATATATATATATTATATATATATAATATATATATATTATATATATATATATATATATATATTATATAGTATATATATATTATATTACCTTCTTTTCTTCCTTTTAATTATTGCCGTCCTCCCTCTCACGTGACTAAAATCTTGTTTGCTATTGGACAACGAATTCGCCATCTTCGCTTCAAGAAAGCATTTAGAATCTCTCCTTTTTAGTGTCTAAACCACTTATCTTATCAAGTTTATTCGCAAAAGACTTTTTATAAACTGTTTAACGAGCACCACTGATTTCTTTACACAAGCTTTGTGCTCTGAGAATCCTCTGTGTTACCTTTGTCTCGAATAGTACAAGGTGTGTAATTTCGCCTTATTTTCTAAGGCCTAATTTTTGTGCTATTCCTTATCGAAAATAATTCTTTGTTATAATATTTAGTGAAAAACATTTAGTGAAAATTTACCTTTATTGTGCCTTACATTATTTAGATTTTAAATTACATTTTAATATTTTATTTTACCATACAATTTTGAAAATTTTAACAGGTCGAAATCCTGTCTTTTCACTTTTAAATCAATTATTTTTTAACCATTTTAGCCCGTACAAGCGGCTACTATATATTTTTTATCATCCTTTATATACCTTTTTGTAGTATTTAGTGTGTTATTTGGTCTCTGACCATTATTTGTATAATATTTAGCGTGTGCAAATCGCATCTTAGGCACAATTTTTTTGATCTCGTAATATTGTCTTCAAAAATTTTCATTACTATTTTACATTTTTAATATTAATTATGTCTCCGCCTGACGCTACAAATACTGAAAATATGAATGTTATATCCCAGCAGCCTGCTTCAGATAGGGAAACCCCTAACGCTTACACGGGAAAATTTGTCAACAACGATCTCGATTTGACCTTTACATTACTCGAGCTCCAGCTGGAATCCACAAATGAGCTTGCACGATTCAGAGCTCTTTTAAATATCTTGCCTGTTCCCGTATTACAGCGCCTGAAAGATGTTTTACCCTCCTTACATTCCCACAACCAGCCCTACAGCCAACTGAAATCCGAACTTTTAAACCGGCTGGGGGAAACCGATGCCGAAAAAGTAAAAAAACTTTTGACTGGTGGCTCTCTTGGAGACCGTCTACCTTCAGTACTGCTATCAGATATGCTAAATCTCCTTGACGGTCCTCCCGTAGGTAATTGTATACACATTGTTCGCCATCTCTTTCTACAAAAACTTCCCACAGAGATGCAACTGCGTTTAGCAACGGTCGATCCTAACTGTTCATTGCAAGAGCTCGCTACTTATGCAGATAGGGTTTGTAAAGCGAAACCTCTTCCGACAGCAGACATACCATCACAAGTTTCGCACATCACGGATCCCACCAGCAATAATAACTTACCACCAGCGTCTTTTTCGCATGTAAATGAGTCGGTTAATGCCATTCAACACCCACCTGCCACAGAATACGCTTACATTGTATCACAGCTTCAGGTCTTACAAAACACTATCATGGATTTAACAAATCGAATGCGTGCATTGGAGGCGCGTTCAACTGTTCCTCCTCCTTCCCCTCCCCATCCTTATCCTCAACAACAATATCCTTATCCTCAGCAGTATCCTCATCCTTCATCCTCTCATCATCCTTATTCACCACCTCCTTCATACCCTCAGCCTCCTCCCAATCCTTCATACCCCCCACCCCCTTCCAATGCACCAAATACTTATTCTGCATACAATTACGGTCATCATTCTCGCTCTCCTACTATCCAACGTCGTTCGTATCGTCGTTCACCGACTCCTTCGGCGGCAATTTGCCTCTTCTCTGTTACTTCCTCAAGCTCTAGTTCAAATTTTCCGTCGCATAACCAAAGGGTATTGTAGGAACCTCAACGTTTGAGATCAAACTCGGGTCATGTCTAAGCCCCTTGTACATTCGGGAATTTTAAACGTAAACACACTCCATAAAATTCGCTCGGGGTGGATATCGAAAGCGGTCAAACCACTTTGTGTCTAGAACATCCACAAACATATAACTTATTCGTAGATAGTGGGAGCTCCATTTCCGCTTTTCCTCGTTCCATCCTCGCAAAAACTCATGCTCCAGAACCATCAGGCTCTTTACGCGCCGCCAATGGCACAACCATTAACACTTATGGTACCAAACGACTCCATTTAACGCTCTCGTTCCGTCGTGATTTTATATGGGACTTCACGATAGCCGACGTCACATTACCAATATTAGGTGCAGACTTCCTGTCCCACTTCAACCTTCTTGTTGACATGAACCACAACCGCATCATTGATTTTGAGACACATTTCTCATCCGCTTGTATTCGTGCATCTGCTTCCATCAGTGGCATACATCTTTCTCCATCTAATAATGTTTTTGAATCATTATTAATCACCGATTTTCCAGAGCTTCTTTCTCCAGTCTCCAAGTTCCCTCCTGTGAAACATAATGTTGTTCATCACATTGAAACTTCTGGCAGACCTCCATTCTCTCATGCACGACGTCTTGCACCAGATAAACTCAAAGCGGCAAAGCTAGAATTTGAATCTCTCTTAGAGAAGGGCATCATCCGCCCCTCAAAGTCCGATTACGCCTCTCCATTACATATGGTTCTCAAACCAAATGGAGATTACCGTCCGACTGGCGATTATCGCTGCCTGAATGCACCGCCCGGACCGCTATAATGTCCCTCATCTACAGGATTTCACATCCCACCTCTCTGGTTGTACCATTTTCTCAAAAATTGACTTAATTAGCGCATTTTTTCAAATTCCCGTCAATCCGGACGACATTCATAAGACCGCCATTATCACTCCTTTCGGCCTTTACGAATTTCCGAACGCCTTTCGGTTTACGAAATGCTAGTCAATCATTTCAACGTCTTCTAGACTCAGTATTACGTGGTTTACCCTTCGTATTCGCCTACATAGACGACTTATTGATTGCCAGTGCCTCTCAGGAAGAACATACTTCACATCTCAGGCAAGTTTTTACCAGACTTAGCGAATTTGGTCTATGTGTCAATTCTTCCAAATGTGAATTCGGAGTTTCATCCTTAACTTTTCTTGGACATACGATCTCTGCCGAAGGTATACGTCCCCTTGAGGATCGTGTGGCAGCCATTCGTGCTTTTCCGAAACCTGTAAAACAGCGTCAACTTCGTCGTTTTTTAGGGATGGTCAAACTTCTACCATCGTTTTATACCGTCCGCCGCTAAAATTCTCCTCCCGCTTCACGCACTTCTTAAGCATCCACGTAAAGGTTCTGCTGCTTCTGTCAAATTCGTAAAGGCCGAAAGGAGTGATAATGGCAGTCTTATGAATGTCTTCCGGATTGACGGGAATTTGAAAAAAATGCGCTAATTAAGTCAATTTTTGAGAAAATGGTACAACCAGAGAGGTGGGATGTGAAATCCTGTAGATGAGGGACATTATAGCGGTCCGGGCGGGTGATCGCATTCAGGCAGCGATAATCGCCAGTCGGGCGATAATCCCCATTTGGTTTGAGAACCATATGTAATGGAGAGGCGTAATCGGACTTTGAGGGGCGGATGATGCCCTTCTCTAAGAGAGATTCAAATTCTAGCTTTGCCGCTTTGAGTTTATCTGGTGCAAGACGTCGTGCATGAGAGAATGGAGGTCTGCCAGAAGTTTCAATGTGATGAACAACATTATGTTTCACAGGAGGGAACTTGGAGACTGGAGAAAGAAGCTCTGGAAAATCGGTGATTAATAATGATTCAAAAACATTATTAGATGGAGAAAGATGTATGCCACTGATGGAAGCAGACGCACGAATACAAGCAGATGAGAAATGAGTCTCAAAATCAATAATGCGGTTGTGGTTCATGTCAACAAGAAGGTTGAAGTGGGACAGGAAGTCTGCACCTAATATTGGTAATGTGACGTCGGCTATCGTGAAGTCCCATATAAAATCACGACGGAACGAGAGCGTTAAATGGAGTCGTTTGTTACCATAAGTGTTAATGGTTGTGCATTTGCGGCGCGTAAAAGCCTGTGGTTCTGAGCATGGTTTTTTGCAGAGGATGGAAAGAGGAGAAAGCGGAAATGAGCTCCCACTATCTACGTAGATAAGATGTTTGGTGGCGATGGTCTGATCACAAAGTAGTTGACGCTTTCGATTACCACCCGAGCGAAGTTTATGGAGTGTGTTTAAGTTTAATTCCCGATTGTACAGGCTTAAGACATGACCGAGTTTGATCTCCAAAACGTTGATGGTTCCTTACAAATTACCCTGTTGGTTTATGCGACGGAAAGTTGAATAGACTTGAGAATAACAGAAGAAGAAGGCAAATTGACGCGAAGGAGTAGGAGAGCGACGATACGAACGTCGTTGTGTAGTAGGAGAGCGAGAATGATGACCGTAATTGTATGCAGAATAAGCGTGTGGTGCATTGGGAGGAGGTGGGGGGTATGAAGGATTGGGAGGAGGCTGAGGGTATGAAGGAGGTGGGGAATAAGGATGATGAGAGGATGAAGGATGAGGATACTGCTGAGGATAAGGATATTGTTGTTGAGGATAAGGATGGGGAGGGGAAGGAGGAGGAACAGTTGAACGCGCCTCCAATGCACGCATTCGATTTGTTAAATCCATGATAGTGTTTTGTAAGACCTGAAGCTGTGATACAATGTAAGCGTATTCTGTGGCAGGTGGGTGTTGAATGGCATTAACCGACTCATTTACATGCGAAAAAGACGCTGGTGGTAAGTTATTATTGCTGGTGGGATCCGTGATGTGCGAAACTTGTGATGGTATGTCTGCTGTCGGAAGAGGTTTCGCTTTACAAACCCTATCTGCATAAGTAGCGAGCTCTTGCAATGAACAGTTAGGATCGACCGTTGCTAAACGCAGTTGCATCTCTGTGGGAAGTTTTTGTAGAAAGAGATGGCGAACAATGTGTATACAATTACCTACGGGAGGACCGTCAAGGAGATTTAGCATATCTGATAGCAGTACTGAAGGTAGACGGTCTCCAAGAGAGCCACCAGTCAAAAGTTTTTTTACTTTTTCGGCATCGGTTTCCCCCAGCCGGTTTAAAAGTTCGGATTTCAGTTGGCTGTAGGGCTGGTTGTGGGAATGTAAGGAGGGTAAAACATCCAGGCGCTGTAATACGGGAACAGGCAAGATATTTAAAAGAGCTCTGAATCGTGCAGTCGATTTGTGATTTCCAGCTGAGCTCGAAGTAATGTAAAGGTCAAAATCGAGACGTTGTTTGACAAATTTTCCCGTGTAAGCGTTAGGGGTTTCCCTATCTGAAGCAGGCTGTTGGGAAATAACATTGATATTTTCAGTATTTGTAGCGTCAGGCGGAGACATAATTAATATTAAAAATGTAAAATAGTAATGAACATTTTTGAAGACAATATTACGAGATCAAAAAAATTGTGCCTAAGATGCGATTTGCACACGCTAAATATTATACAAATAATGGTCAGAGACCAAATAACACACTAAATACTACAAAAAGGTATATAAAGGATGATAAAAAATATATAGTAGCCGCTTGTACGGGCTAAAATGGTTAAAAAATAATTGATTTAAAAGTGAAAAGACAGGATTTCGACCTCTGCAATCGTTTTCAAAGATTGTATGTTAAAATAATTTTTTTTTTTTTTTTTTTTTTTGAATTTTTATTAAAGGAAGACGCGTTCTGCTTGAGGGATGTGGATCCGGTGAGATCGAAAGAGAGTAGTTCAGTCACCACCACACTCGGTCTATAACAAAGAATTATTTTCGATATGGAATAGCACAAAAATTAGGCCTTAGAAAATAAGGCGAAATTACACACCTTGTACTATTCGAGACAAAGGTAACACAGAGGATTCTCAGAGCACAAAGCTTGTGTAAAGAAATCAGTGGTGCTCGTTAAACAGTTTATAAAAAGTCTTTTGCGAATAAACTTGATAAGATAAGTGGTTTGGACACTAAAAAAGAGAGATTCTAAAATGCTTCTTGAAGCGAAGATGGCGAATTCGTTGTCCAATAGGAAGCAAGATTTTAGGTCACGTGAGAGGTAGGACGATAATACTAAAAAGGAAGAAAAAGAAGGTAATATAGCTCCCCTACGAACAGAGGAGCGTCGTGATAATAATATATATAATATATATATATATATATATATATATTATATATATTATATTTATTATAATATATTATATATATATATATATATATATATAATATATATATATATATATATATATATATATATTATATATATAATATATATATTATATATATATATATTTATATATCATATATATATAGGCCATATATGATTTAGACCAGGGAGTTAAATGCAAGGTTTCTAGTTTGCAGATGATACCAAAGTCATCTACCTCATTTAGGAACAGTGAAAGATGTATTAAAGTGTTTCAAATGTATCATGAAAACTTCTTGGTTGGCAAATAAGTGGTAAAAAAATTTTTAATAGTAAAAAGTGTAAAGGTTGTTCACCTAGTTGCTCAAATAAAAGTTTTAGCTACATATTGAATGGGTGATAAGCTTGAGTTCTGTGGACCCAAGAAAAGCTTTAGGCTGATTAATAAAGCAGTAATATGAAAGTTGCTAACAGTGTTTTGGAAAGCAAGGAATAAATCTAATTAGATGTTGGTCGTAAATTAAATCGCAATGTTGTATACAAGAGCAAGGAAGTTATAGTAACGTGTATATAATAGCTATGTTAAGGCCAGTAATAGAAGTCATTATGCACAAGCTTGGGCCCCTTATTTTAAGAAAGATAGATAGGCTAGAGAGAGTGCAACGCTAGAAGCAACAAGGATGATTTTATGTTTTGAGGGTAAGGCTATGAAAGAGAGGCTGAAGGTAAGTTCTGTTGAAGAGCGAAGTTTCTGCAGGGAGGGGACGATGATTACAATCTACAAAAATAGTGTACAAATATTATCTATTGATAATGCGGAGATCAATAAATTCTTAATAGTAGAGACGGACGGGAGACCTGGTGCATAGTAAGAAAATAGAAGAAAGTATCCATCTTGATATAAAAAAGCAGTTACTCAGCTTAATAGGGATTGTAAAATATTGGGAATGATTAGCCACAGGAGGTTGTTGAATAAAAAAAACCCTATCCCAAAGGTTGTTTGGCTAACTGAATTTTTGAAAAAGTTTCAAAAAAATATTAAAAAAAAAATTTGCAACATTTTACCCAAAAATTAGACCAGAAAATTCAAAGTTATGGTATTCTAAAAAAGGTTAAAACTTAATTTTTTATAAATAATATTATAATAATTAATAATAATAATAATAATAATAATATAATAAATAATATAATAATAATAATAATAATAATGAATAATAATAATATATAATAATATTTAGGCGGAGATTGATTTGGTCTTGAAGTGGATGGATGGAAGAAACGATGCAGTACTTCAGTCGGGTAGTTTTAGGCCCGTATTTATGAATCAACTTTGAAAAACGTCTTGACTTTCCGTAAAGGTAGCCTCAGATAAGCATACCTCCAAATAATAAGGAAGCTTAAAAAAAAATTTGCTATTTATAAACCACCCTTTCCTTTATTCGGAATTTACTATCGAAGACAGTTTTCAAGGAAAACGTCTATCATATTTCATTACGTCAATGAGACCAATAACAATGAAAACACCAAAGTAATGAAACTAGACAAATAACAAGTATATAATTAATTTTATGTACGTTAAATTTATAGAAATCATTCAAAAAGAAAAAAAAAAATTAATGAAAAATAATCTAAACGCGTTTAATAAAAATACTATCAGAATTGAAGATGGGTTGCTTGACATTTATTTAGCTCCAGTTGCTTTGATCGGCATAGCCGTAGGTTGAACGTAGCCGAGCTACGAGTTGAGGATAAATAAAAAATACATCCGCCCTTACACTAAAGTTAGGACCCGGTCGAAGGTTGCACGCTGCCTATTTCTCTGGTGTGAGCCTAATTATGTGGTTTTTGGGTATTTTCTTACACGAAAGTATATATTGACAAAAATCATTTTTTTACATAATTTTTGCCAAACAAATGACATAAATTAAATAATAATAGCGACAAATTGTACAATAAAATAGCAAGATGGTTGCGCTCGGAAAACAAAATTTTAAGAGATAAACAAGGAGGGAATAGCTACGTGACTAATGCAGTTGATTTCGCCAGTATTTTAGCGACGTCAAGGCTCTACGGAAAAAAAATTCTCAAGGATCGTCTCAATTAAATTTGAATTTTAGTTAAGGGAGATTCTGAAGGAACACTTGACGAAAGGAAGAGAAAAGGCCGGTATATAAATACGGCCCTTTTAATCCCTCTGAAAAAATTTATACTGAATATAATATACTACAAAGAGATTGGATGGTATAAAATTCTTTAAAAGGTTATAATTTATATACTGGGAAATGAGATAGGCTCTGGTTATAAAAATGATGCTTGCAAGATAACTTGAGTGACTGACCTAAACTGAAACAATCACCAAAAAATAATGTAACTAAAATTCTGCCTCCTCTCTCACTTTTCAAAATATCAAAAATATAGATAGCCTATGGAGTAACAAATTCAGTAGGAAAAAAAATTTAATCAAATATTGACTAAATAGCAAAAAATAATGACTGAATTATAAAAATTAGACTAGTTTATTAATATTATATGTGATACTTATTTGATAAAAAAAGTTGCAGCAATCCAATCATGGTTATAAAAAAAATTCATGAATCTTTCATCTGGTTATAATTTATGGTAATTCAGTAAAAATATATATTCAAGGTTCTGCCCTATATAAAAAATTGGCTGAATTACAAATATAAAATGGAAAATGATGAAAGACTGGTTCAATTCTGAATGATTGCAACTTTAGTTACACTGGATAATTATGCAAGCATAGAAAAAATGAGCATAAATATAGCCTATTTATAAAGTAAGCAGCCTATGGCCTAGCTTAAGATTTTGGTTTTTTATAATTAACTTAAAAATAGATAAATTTTTTACAGAGTTTATTTTTTTTATATACACTTCAGGCAAATAAGAAGGAGATTTATAACTAAGAAAAACAACCAGATCTCACCTTGTTATTTCATGTAGTTTCCTTCTATAGACGTCGCATTTATTCCTAAATGCTCAGGATGATTGGGCTTGTAGAATTGGAATCTGCTGTAGTATTTATTTAGCTGCTATTCATGGTATTTTTAAGAACTTCTATAACAAAATGTTGTTTTTTTTTTATCATCTGAACTAGAATTGTTTTGTTAATTTCAGCCCTAGGGCCCTTCGCTTCTGTTGTTGTAGGTCCAGCGCTAGCCTAATATATAAAAAAAAGGAACAAGGCCTTCGCCTCGTGGAAAAAATTAGTCCAAAGTTAAACAAAGCTGCTTCCATCTCATGAAATTATTTCTTGTTGGAGACAAAATACTTCAATATTCTTATGTTATATTTGTAACTCTGAACCAAGAATGAGATATGGAAATTTTACCTAGGTATAAACTCCTTCTTAAATTTTAAATATTAAAATTTGAGATAAACTAATACATTATATGAATTAATTTAATAAGATTTATTAAAGTTTATAACCATGCGCATTTACCAAAATCTAATTTTGATGCTCATTTTTACTGTTCTTTTCCAGGGATATTTTATGAAATTTAAAGAATATTAGTTTTACTTCTTGGCATCAAAATCTTGAAAAGTATTTAAAATTAAGTAAAAAATATTTTATAGGAAAACTTTGTTTTGTACAGTTGTTGAGTGAGACTCGATTGCAACATTTAAGAAAGGATTGGATAGGTATATGGATTTTGTTGGGTATCGTGCCATTGTATTTGACAAGTCAAAAAATTGGCGGGATTTTAGTTTACAGTAGTTGTTAAGGTTAATCTGCATGTTGCTATAAAGTTAATAAGGCTTGTAGTGTGGTTAGCATGTACTTTAGCTATAGTTTTTTTTCTTTTATTTGTAGACTTTGTGTATTACTATGCTAAAGTTGTGGATTTGCATGAGCATGTTTTAGACTTTGTGTATATTATACTAGTTATTGACAAACCCTACGGTGCTTTGTGTATTTGAATGAACATGTTGTTTGGTGATTGGTTCTATTGGCTTGACTGGGACAGTCTCGATAGGCTCATGTGGCTTCTTACTGTCTTTTTATTTCTAATGTTCTAATGTTCTAATGTTTGATTTGATTTGTTTTGATGTGAACCTTTTACACGTGAACACCGTGAACTTGATTTGATAAGTGGGAAACGTGGAACGTGAAATTTGGTAAAGTTTCAACCATGCATCATGCTTTAAATCTAAACACTATAGTGAAGGAAAAAATCCACTAAAGCATTGTATTACAAATTAAAACTAAATATTAAATGAATTAATAAAATAGAAGAAATATATGTGGAAGTATATAAAAGTTTTTATAATAATCAGTTTCCTTTTTTTGTTTTAACTTTTATTGATTTATAGGCTTATTTGTTTTTCTTTAGAGGTAGATTTCCTTACTTTATTACGTGATGCAGTCAGCACTAGCTGCTTAAATTATTTATTTACGGGATTCTGAAAATTGAACTCCCGATAAATATATATATATATATATATATATATATATATATATATATATTATTATCTATATTATATTATATTTATATATTATATATTTATAATATATCTATTTATATTATTATATTATATATATATATATATATATATATATATATAATATATTATATATATATACTATATTAGGGTTATATATAATATAGTATATATATATATATATTTAATTATCTTTATTATTATCGTTGTTATAAACTTATAATTATAATATTGCTATTACTATTACTATTACTACTATACTTTTTTACTTATATTTTCGAATATTTATTAAACAGTTTAATTCCTTTCCTTTCTGCTAGGTGGCAGTTCAATCTCAACAAAATCCCAACGCCTCAGACCCGCCATATTGAATAGTAGCCACTTGTTGTTACAGCGTCCATCTCAAAGTTCTATAGCTTGTTCTTATTTTGAATTCGATAAACAAAAAACTAAGGAATGATGAACGGGTAAGTTTTAATATTTTGATATTTTTAAGAAAGTTATCTTCGTATTACTTAAAATCACTGTGCATTACTAGTTTTAAAGTTTTTTTTCTCAATATGGAAGCAAACGTTTCTGGTTTGACGCTTGCCCTCGTGGGGAATGGCTGAAAAGCGCGGATTTTTTTTTTTCCTATTGGGAGGAAGCATGGCTTGAACAAGCCAAGAAGGGCGGCATTGGTCATATTTTATATAATTATAATTATGTAGAAAAATATTTTAATTGTAGAATGTTGAAAGTTAGCCTGCATTTTTAAGATTGGAGTTTCTGCTTGGGCAACCCTAGGCTACCTTAGTCGTGCTTGGCATAAGGCATACTTTTTTTATTTTTATAATTTTTATATGGTTATTAAAATTATTTGCTTTTGAATTTACATATTCTCTACCATGTAACAATCTGAGATGAATTTGGAATTAACATTGCATTAATGTGTTGGAAAGGGAGGGGGGGGGGGGGTAATTGTAGTTTACTAACAATTCATTGATGTGTTTGGTAATTGTGTAGTTCTGGTGATAGCCAATTACATAATTACTGTATTAAAACAAAATCTAATTTACAGGGTAATAGAGCAGAACCTCAGCATCACTGATTTTTATAAAAATTAATACCATAGGTTCTAAAAAAGTAATGAAGTTTAAAAAAAAACAAAAATGACGTGACTTTAGGAAAAAAGTTAGCCTCTCAAAGTTTAGAAAAATCTCTGGGCTTTTCTTGGTAATTATGTAGGTAAAGTGACTAGCATTTATATAATTATTGTATTAAACCTATTAACTTTTAATTTATAAAAATAGTATAAAAAAATTCTTTGTACTATTTTTTATCATTTCACATTTAAAATGTTGAATAAAAAATTAACGCCCTGAAGAAAAAAAAGTCTGCTAATTGATTTTTTTTTTGTAGGGATCCATGAGTTTTCCTAATTTTTCCAGATTAATTATATATATTAAAAATTATCTTTCAATATTAATTTTTTTATATTTATTAATGAATTAATTTAATATACTAAATATGGTTATTAAATTTTTTTTTAATATAATAACTGCTCTAAATATATATATATACCAGTATTTGTTACGTTTAAGAAGGTTTCGATGATGCCACACCAGGTTAGGCTTTGGTTTTTAAAGAG